>VWZL01002834.1:812740-923281 GCA_013396915.1 Stercorarius parasiticus | reverse complement strand
AAAAAAAAAATCTCTGCAAAACTTGCTTGTTTCTAGTGAATAAGCACTATGCTATATACTGCTTAAGCTAGAGAATGGTATTAGCAAAAAACCTAAACCAGTCAGACTTCTAAAAGTGTTAATTTTATGTTTAGTACGGTAGTTCCTATAAAATTTTAAGAAATAAGAATATGCTTAACAAAGTATATAAAGGAATATGTTGGGGTAAGACTATTTTAGTCTTTAAAAAGACTGAGCTTTGAAAAGGTCATTTAGAAGATATTCAAAGTTCTTTAAGGGCATTCAAAAAGAATTACCTCTTTCGAACTAAAATAGAAATCTTATTAAGGCTGACCTGGAGAGAAGTACTGAAAAGATGACAGAATTCACTTCATGGAATAAATTCATCATTGTATTAGTCTACCTATTTCGGAAACAGACACTCCGGAACATGGAATATGTTCTTCCTCCGTGTGCAACACCACCCCCAGTTTTGGATAAGACTGTATACATTAATATGGCCATGACTAAAGTGTGGGTTTCCTCGCACTCACTGATGGATGCTGAGACTACCTGCAGACTGACAGGCTGCTCATTCCACATGTTTACTGCTACATTTCAGAAATTACTGGTTAGCATTACCCTGGCCTATGTCCTGAGCTTGTAACCCTTAGTTACAAGCCCCAAAACATTCAGGCTTCATCCAATATAAAAGGAATTCCCCAAACAGTCTGTTGCTGGGTAAGGTGACTTGTTTGCAAACATACCTATTGTAACATACCAGGCACATTCCATATAAGCCTTGTGCCTGTAAACACAATGATTTTTTTAAGAAGAAAAATATATTGCAAAATTATTTCTTCACCTTTTGTCTGATAAATTACAATTTTTGAGTCTTAAAAGACTGATTTAATTTATTTTCTTTAGTATGACTGTAACACTTTCTCTACCATTTTAAACTCCATCTCAGTAACTTTCTATTCAACAGCATAAACGCTGTAGGTACACACATACGCACTCTCATATCTAGTGAAGACAAGACAAAAAAAAAAGCTTTGAAAGACATTACAATCTCTTTGTCTTATCGCTTGCAACTGGGAAAAAGAAAAATGAAACCTGTTCTCATCAGCGGGAAGAGAATCAGCAGTCCACAAGGATGGAGAGATTAACATCTGGATGGATGTTAAGAACTGTAACTAACCTGTTTCTAGCACTTGATTCTGTTATCAAACAGTACCAGTGTCATAGCAGGCTACTCGCACTGATTTTTCGCTAATTTTATGTCAGGATAGACGAACCACTCTGATTTTTAATAACTAGTATCTGATTTAATTTCCAATTAAAAACTGTTATAGTGGGTGGGATGCGGCAAGTTAGCTGCTTTCATTTGGAGGGTAAGGAAGATGGTTAATTTAATTTAAGCATGTAGAAGTACTGGAGAAAGCTAGCTAGAACAATCAAATCAACGGACAAACACTAAGTATCTGTCACTAAATATATCTAAGTATCTCTGAGCTCTGCTTAGTGAAAAGTGACAGAAAACCAACTGTATTTTTAAGAGCAAAGTTATGTTCTCATCTTATAACCTTCCCCAAAACACAGATTATGCTGCCTGAACATACTGACTGCAGATGCAATAAAATAAAGATGTATTTTATTAAAATTAATTTATAATTGTTTTTTACGAACACAGTTTTTACAGAGTGGGTAAGCAGGGAAAACCAATTAAGATGGGTCTTCAGGTAATGAAATCTCAGAAATTTGTCTATGAGACTGTTACACTCACGGAAATGAATGGACGTATAGCAATTCATGCTGGGAAATGTACTTTGTAGGAGAAACAAAATTGCTGTGAGATTATTTCTGAACATCAGATATATGGATTACACTTTTGTGTTTATACAGAGAAGTAGTGTTCAATTGTAGATATGAGCATGTTCACCTATTAAGTCCTTCTGTATAGTCTTATAAAAACTGTACAGATCACTTTGTGCTAAAAGACTCTGCCTTTTCCCTAAACTACAGTGCAAATAACTAAATGCAACTACTACTCTTGAAAATCAGATCCCTGACATTGTCTCTAAAAACGAACGGAAAATGTACCAGGAACAAGAGAAGCACATACTGGCATTTTCACGTTGACGGCTTGNCGGCTTGCCCTGCTCCCAAAGGGGAGGTGGGGGGACAGCAGGCGCACAGGAAGCCTCACTGAAGACACACTGGACAGATCTAACACCACAATGTCCAAATGCCTCAGCCTGCGAAAAGTGGGTGTCTCTAATCCGCTGCAGTGCTCTGAAAATGTTAATGTAAGGGCAATGGCTGATATACAAAACCAAATGGGGAAAAAAAGGCAGAGGGCAAGGGCCAAAGGTTTGCCATGGATTAAAAGCTGAAAGTGGTAGGAAAGAAATTTAAAGTGAAAGGCATGTCCCCTGAGCAGTGAGCAGTTAGGCTTCAACGTATCAGAAGGGGTCAAGACTGTAATTCATAGACACTTTTACATTCCTTGAAGAGTTATCTAGGCATGATAAGTAGCTGGTAGCCTTAATTTCCATTAATACCTTCAGCACAGGCCAATGGACAAAAATACACCCCTCTGCTAACAGATAACAGTAAGAGTCATGGAGTTTAAAATTAATACTGTAGCTAACATAGATGTTTTTAAACAGAAAAAGCTAGCACAGGGACAAAGCTAGACTCCTCCCCGTCATATTGAGTAATGAAATGTCTTCCAGACTGTAACAGTCTCCAGACATACTTAAGGGACTTGGGAAAAACCAGGTAGCACACTTCAGTACAGGTTTTACTCCAGTTAAATTTAAGTTTAGGTAACACGTAATTAACAAATATGGTTGCCTCTCAAATGGGAAAATGGTCAAGGGAACAGACCCTTACATCGGACTCAACAACAAGAACGGTGTAGGGCTAGCTCTTTTCTATATGCCCTTAGTTTCAACACTCTCCCAAGGTCTCCAGAAACACTCTAAATTGCTATAGCCGCATAAAGACAGAGTAGAAACCAGAATGGGATTTAGCATTTGTTACCTTCCATAAATGTAATAACCACTGACAGTACATCTTCTGAAACAGCTACCTTCAGTTCTACCTTTACAGAAAACAGGTAAAGAGCACAGCTTAAAAATGGTCCAGAAAAGGCTCTTAATGACTGCAAGAAACACCACGACTTGAACAGGACCAAGTGCTTGCAAAGCAGAGGAGCTTCTACTCTAAGATGGTGTGGGACTTTTCATTTTGTATTGAGCAGTGTTTATTGCATGGGGGTCCTAGTAACAGAAATGAGTCACAAGCTTCACAATGTTTCACTGACAGAATGACAAAGAATGCTTGTTTCTACATTTCGCCATAGATCTGTAGACACAATATAAAAGTTCACCAAAAGAAACACCAAGTGAATGCCTGAATCTAAGTATATTTGTTTTGCTATATGGGAGTGGTTTTAAAATGGTATTTTTAAGGATTTCTTGAATCAGAGTTTCGATTATACAATGATGTAAAAAATTTAAAGATCATATAACCAAATAAGGTCTTTCCCTTTACAACATTTCTTCCCCTTTACAAAAGTAACGTTTCCACTAAATATGACTTGTGAGGGACAAAGAATGATCCAATTCAATGTCAAACTGAGAAATCAAATTTCATAGAATCACAGAACGGTTAGAGGTGGGAAAGACTCACCTCTAACCATTCTGTGGTTAGGACACCTCCCACTAGACCAGGTTGCTCAAAGCACCATCTAGCCTGGCCTTGAACACCTCCAGGGATGGGGCATCCACAGCTTCTCTGGGCAACCTGTGCCAGCATCTCGCCACGCTCACAAGAAAAAATTTCTTAGTATCTAATCTCTATCTTCCCTCTTTCAGTTTAAAACCATTACCCCTCATCCTATCACTCCACTCCCTCATAAAAGAGTCCCTCTCTTTCCAGCCCCCTTTCGGTACTGGAAGGGGCTATAAGGTCTCCCCGGAGCCTTCTCTTCTCCAGGCTGAACAACCCCATCTCCTTCAGCCCGTCCTCATAGCAGAGGTGCTCCAGCCCTCTGAGCATTTTTGTGGCCCTTCTCTGGACTTCATCCAGCAGGTCCCATGTCCTTCCTGTGCTGAGGGCCCCTGGATGCAGGACTCCAGGTGGGGTCTCACCAGAGCAGAGCAGAGGGGTGGAATCACCTCCCTCGACCTGCTAGCCATACTTTTTTTTGCAGCACAGGATGTGGTTGGATTTCTGGGCTGCGAGTGCACATTGTCAGCTCACGTCGAACCTCTCTCATCCACCAGCACCCCCAATTCCCTCTCCTCGTGGCTGCTCTCAATCCATTCTCCACCCACCTGTATTTGTGCTTGGGATTGCCCTGACCCTTGAACTTGGCCTGGTTGAACTTCATGAGATTTGCACGAGCCTGCCTCAAGCCTGTCCATGTATGGCATCCCTTCCCTCCAGCATGCTGACCACGCCACACAGCTTGGTGTCATCAGCAAACTTGCCGAGTCACAGACAAAGATGTTATACAGTGCCAGTCACAGTACTGACGCCTGAGGAACTCCACTCGTCACCACTCGGACGTCAAGCTGTTGACTGCAACTCTTTGAGCGTGGCCATCTAGTCAGTTCCTTATCCACCTTGTGGTCCATCCATCAAAACCGCGTCTCTCCAATTTAGAGACAAAGATGTCAAATGCTTTGTACAAGTCCAAGTAGATAATGTCAGTTGCTCCGTTTCTCCAAATAATTTTTTGAAGTGAAAAATGTTTAAATTCTATTCCAAACAAACAAGCAATATTGATACAACGTTATCTCATTGTCTCCATCCTATTGGGATGTAACTATAGACACTTTTCAGACCCAATTTTTATAGCAGGGCAAGGGACACCTCAATTTAGAAAAAGCCCATCAAACACAGAAATAAGAATATATGACATAGGAAGAAATTATCTAATCCTGCCTCACTACTCCAAGAGGGACCCCCTCTGTGTAAAATAAGTAAGATGTTACTTCAGTTTGTAATCCACATAGACAAGCATACATGTTTTCAGTAAAAAACACAAGAACTAAATACACAGTACTTTGACTAGCGGTTCACACTATTATCTGTCACATCTTATTTCAGTTTGACTTACAATGTCAAACAGACAATGCAATCCCTCAGTACTATATGCTTTCTACAGAGAAAAAGGCAGAAAATCCATTTATTTTAAGGAGAATAAGTCTAGGCCACAAATGTGCAAAGGAACCCTTTCTACCCTAACATATGGTCCGTTTGTATGATCCTTCTTAATATTTCTCATTTTCTACTCACTTTTCTTTGCAGTTTTTACAACAGCTTGGAATTTTTTTGTTCTTATTTCACATCTAAAGTACAAAACCGAAACATGCTTTGTGTTATCCTTTGCATGCCACACTACATTTCATGCAATTCATAAAAGACAAAATACAGAAATGTAAAAGCAAGACCTTTTACCATAAAAAAGAAGCTATTTTTTATTTCTATTTTTATTTTTGACAATTCATTTTGACACATGGCACAGAACATCTCTTTTGCAATGGCAAAAACAGTAAAATGTCAAGAGTTCCATAAATAATGTTTCAGAGTACAGACTGTGTGAGATCAAACATGGCAAGAATTTGTCTGCACAGAAGCATTTATCAGTGGGTGTATTCTGTCTTCAGTACCACACCCAATGGCTCTTGAGCCAGATATATACCTGTACAAGAAGACCAAACTACACCCAACACCCTCAGTTACTGAAAAAAAGGGCCTAACCAGGTAGAACATGCGAGCAAGAACTACAGTCTCTCTCTGCCTCTCTCTCTTGCTAGAAGGATTAAATTTAGAATGGCACGTGGGCAGGGGTGTGTGAACAGGAATGAGAACAGGGCAGACACCTCTGCTAAACACTGCTGGAAATCGGGAAACAAGACTGCTACATTTGTTGCCTTTAGCAGTAAAAATACATCCCTATAAACCCAGCCACATCTTTGACATATGAATGATTTATTTCCCAACTGCAGCTTAGATTATTTCATACCTGTAAGGTAAACTTACAGAATCAAAACAAATCTGAATGCTATCATTTTTACAGTCGGCCACAAGGCATAGCTGGTTAAACTGGTATTAAATGAAGCAACCATCCTACAGGGACAGAAAGTATTGGTTTCCAAGTGGTGAGAAAGGTTTCCCATGAAAACAGGGGAATGCTCACAAGCAAAGGTGGACTGAACTCAGAGGTATAGAAAAAGAATTGCAGCAGCAACATTCTTCAAATTTCTCCCCCTATTTACCACCTGAAATAGAGAAAACAAATGGTGCACCAGAAATGAAAACTAATGGCTGTGACTACAGCGTTCTGAAAGAGAGCTTTTGAAGAAGTCACAAGAGATGCTGTGTCTCCTCTTTGCATCTTGCCTGCTTGCAGATAACCTGCAGGGTATGAAATGACTATATCTAAGTTTTTGTGTAGAACTTGAGAACAGTACTTGAGAACACGCTGCTGAGGATGTGGGGTCCAACAGTGGTGAGTTGTATCTTGAGAAATGGCTTTTTCACTGTATCATCAAAAAGCATTGTGTGCTACGCATGCGAACAGTCTGTTCATACAGCTGAGGAACTCTGGTGTCATTAAAAGCTCCGAATTGCACAGAAGATTAACTTGCAAAGCTGGTATTTTAAGAAAGTTTCAGATCTGAAATGTCTTGAGGAAAAAGTTCCATTCAGACACCTCCAGAGATCTGTGCACACATTACAGATGTGCTTCTCAAGATGCCTCATTCCTGCTGCGCTAATATTGACCTAGAATTCAGTTATTCAGGTGCTGCTCCTAAGGTTAAGACAAAAGAACATTATTCCATAATATTTTAAGCACAACACTAAAAGGTTAGATACAATTCAGTCCTCTTGCCTGATTAAATGGTTATCTTAATACAAATCTCACCCAAAGTAGAACACTCATTAGAAAACACCCAACAAGATAAAAACACTCCACCCGAAACTCTGAGGCCAAGAATTACAGAGCTATATATAGGGAGAACTTCAGCAATGTTTAAATTCCAAGTGCCATAAAACTTCGAAGTCCTATCTCAACAAAACTTCAGATACACACAAAACAGGAATAAAGCTTCCATGAAGCTGAAGATTTAGTGAAGTATCAGGAAAATGGAATACCTAAATCTGAGTTAACTCCAGTCATCATATAAGGTAGAGAAGTAGAAAAAAACAACCCTGAGCCCAGCAGTTACTAACATACAAATGTCTGTATTCTGCCTTCCCCCGCAAGACTGACGCTGAAGTGGTTATTACATGCTTGGTACCAGAAGGTTTTCATGTGCTATGGTGATGTTCTGTCAGGAAGCACCACTGTAGTTTCAGAAACTCAGAACATGTAACTGGGACAAATTTTCCCAATGTTATATCCATACTGACAGTAAGTTGGTCTTCAAAACATTAGGAGTCGACAATGATCAAAACATTTCCTTTTGAAATGCAGCCATTTACTTTGGTAGATTACTAGAAATATTGTCTTTTTAGAAATCTGGTTCCCAGTAGGTGCGGTATTAACTTAAAAAACCTGAAAGTGATTGAATTAGCAGGAAGGGATAGTCCTGCTTAAGATTCCCAACTTTCTTTGGCCCAAAGGCAAAAAAAAAATTGCATATCCCACTGGGAAACATCACAATGAACACTGGATTTTTCAGGCAGAATTGAATACTTTGTTTTTGACATAGTATGTTAGCAAACGACAAAAACATAAAGACAAAATTGCCTTTGGCAAAACATATTTGGGAAAAGGGTCACACTACTTTTTAGTACTATGTCCACTACAATAGTAACTTGGAATGAAATAATTTAATCAAGAAGAATTATATTTCATGGAAGATTGCTAACATTTAAAAAGCAAGCAAGCACAAGAAAAATACAGCTTGGTACCCAAAATCATCAAGTTCTTAATTACAGTTAGATACCAATAAACACTTTCAACTGCAGAAAATCTTTTTTCCTGAATGATGCCAGAAAAATATTGACTCTAAATTTAATATTAATAGCCAGCCTCAAAATGATTCATAAAACACTGCCTTGTAACAAACTTTGCACGTCTTCTTGTCTCTGCTGTAACACCTTAGTGTACTGTGCACTGGTACCCTGCCTGTTTTTTCTGTTCAATACGATAATGAACACTGGTAAAACTCAGTGAGTAAGAACTGGGACATACGGGGTTTGAGACATAATCAGTGGAGTTAGTGGCAATCGTTCCAGCGGTTTCAGTGGATTTGAAATTAGGTCCTAAATGCTGAAGCCCATGTTATAAGCAACCACACAGAAACTTTCATTACTACAACATGGTATTATTGAAATTGTTTTGAATGACAAGTGATAAAGGAATGTTGGTATATTTAAGAAATAGGTTCAATTACAGTAGGTAATCATTTGAAACCAATAAGCCTGCTAGTTGCAGAAAGTGAAACACCATTGGGTAGCTTGTTTGTGGCTAAGGTAATGAAAACCCAGGGTTCTCTCTAGACTTTAAGCTCAATTTTATTACCACGTGTAGCTCTTTCATTGTGTCATTCATGGGGTTTTTGCCTTTTATAATTATTTTGTAATTTCCTTTTAATTTAAAAAATCGGAATTTCTTCTAGAATACCTTAAGTCACCACATTGCAACTACGACTCACAGCCAGCCTTCACAATGCCACTTTCTGGACAACCATTTCTACTCCTGGAAGGTAAAAAATGACTGTTCAGGCAGCAAATGCTCTCCTAGTAATATTCTTCCCACACCTGGGCCTACTACAGAGCTTTGAGGCCAAACCACATTCACCACACAGGAAGACAAAGATGAGCTGGAAGTATAGTTCCCAGCTTGAGATGGAGCCTGGAGTAGCTGCTACCACATTGACACAACCCGTAAGAGGGTTCCCAATTTGGACAGCTTTGGTATTCTCTTATTACATTCCTGAACACTCTGAAAGTACACACCGTTCTCAAACTTACAGACACTTAGAACTCTGCATTTTAATGGGTAAGGTATTCTGTTAAGAGCAACTATAAGAACATGAGTAAACCTTGCTCAAAGTGTTTTAACTTGTTGGTCCTATTTGTAGTGGAAAATAATTTTCAGCTTAAAGAGCAAAATAACTGCCATTAGAAGATCTTTACTGCAAATCAAACTGTTTGTACATACCAACACACTAAGCACATTTATCACATCAGCAAGCATCTCGCTATGCCGCAAATACAACTCTAAACCCAAATTAGCAATCCAATCTCCAGCCTCCCAGATCTCTGTGTTTTTATTACAGCTGAGCTTTTAAAGACTTCCTGTCAGAAGTGCTGAAACATGAGCTCACCAAGCTGAAAAAGGTGGCTGAGGAAGAAGACTTTGTAACAAAGGAATGCAGGGCGGAAATGGCTAGAATTCTGGGTATAATGGAAGATGGAAACTATCATATCCATCTCTTGATGCAAGCAGCAGAGTAGCCCTCTGGCTACCTGGCTTCCCTGAAGGTGAAGCCGTACCGGAAGAGAAGTTTTCAATCTTGAGATACTCAACCATTTTGCCCAAACTTATCTAAATAAAATAATAGAAATTAGAGTCAGAAGAAAACACAGAACACCTTTCTCTTGTAGAGAATAATGCTACTGTGCTTGAGCACCTTCTTTCACAAAAAAAGCTTAGATTTGGATGAGGAAATTAAGGAACCCACTTCTACCTGCTCCTGCTTGCTATGTGTTTGAGAAGGCTCAGGTTCCCCAAATCTGCCTTAAACCACTCGGCGATATGAAATGAATAAAACCAGTCAAGAGGGAGCAGTTTCAGCCCACTGAAACAAGTGTCAGGAGGCAAAAAGTTAATTTCCTCTGAGCAGATGGCTGCAAAAGCATAAGCATCAAAGTATGCATCACAGGAGGGGCACCTCTAGGAACTCTGCAACACAGGCAGTGCTCCAGGGAACCAACGCTACCCAAGAACTCAGTATGTTTGCCATCTTCGCAAAGCAGTACGAGCTGTGCCAGACTTTGAGCAATCGGGCTTTGACCAGAACCTCTCCAGGCAACCTTTCAAAAGTGGTCACGTACATTTGGATAGAACCTGTACATCTTTTTATGTTGCCAAAGTTAATTTAACTGTATATACCACAAGGAGAACAAATATTTTAGAATATTTTTTGTACACCTAATTAAAACCTAAAACCAAATGGGAAAGTGATTCTGAAAATTGTTTCAAGGGGAATTTGAAGATAACTGGAAGCCCAAAAGACCAAGCATAGACACAAGAGAGCAAGAAGATGATCAGATATACAATGGCCCCCAGATCAGACAGCACTGACATGAAAAATTAAACTACTCGCACAACCTTACAAAATTGCTCGTATCTTTCTTACTTTTATACTGAAGGATGAACAGATAGAGAACACAATGCTCTCATGTACCAGTTCTCTATTGAAAATAGTAGGACGAGCTACCATACAAAATAAAGGAAAAAGAGGTAGAATATTCAACTAATTCCAGTCATACTATTCAACTTGCTCCTTCCCTTGATTCTTAACCCAGAGGTAAAAAAGCATTCAAAGCAACAAACTGAATGGGCTGTCTGCGCTCAGTATAATGATAGTAATTGCATCCTGCAGTACATATAAGAACAGAAATAGAAACGTTGCCTTAACAAACCAGCTACGAATACCATTAAAAAGAACACTCTTCAGTATTTACCTGAAACTTGTGATAATCAATACATCATCTTTCTTTAATGTCTGGCATACTACCATTGAGTACAGTTTATTTTACCATGAAAACTACCTCAGTGATTAGTGACTAGTTAAATTAGCAACGCTTACAGGCACTAGTGCCAATGCTACTATTATCAGCAGGAAGAAGTTCTTTAGGTAAAGAAATTCTGTACAAGAATCTAGAGAAACAGTGAGAATAATTAATTATAATGGGTACTGACTGTTCTGCACATACAGTCAGGGTGAACTCCAACTGCAACAGACTGCTGACAGACAAGAAAGTGATTGTCCATTAGATTTCCTGCTACTTTCAATTCTATGTAGAGAGTATCGAAAAGACTAAAAAAGTTACGTAAGATCTTTTTGTTCTTTATTTGTGGTTTAGAGTTTACAGAGGCTGACTACCATACTACTTCCTCCTAACCTGCAGTGCAGAAAAGAATAACTTTTCTCCAAGACTGAGAATAGCAGGCTTTAATAAAGACTCAAGAACGTCAGTTATGAACTCCAAGTACATCAACGCACGAACAATGGTCAGAAATGGAATAAAACTGTATGAATAAAACTAACACTGCTTCTAACACTATTAAGATAAGATCTCTGTAGGTGTGCTTAGGTACAGGTAATTATTTGCCTTATTTGTCTCACAGAATAATAACTAAGCAAGACAAGTGAAGGAACGGAGTAAATACAAGATGACTACGATGTTATTTAGAATAAATCTGAAGCACTGCTGAAAATCTTCCCATTAACTCAGGGCGGGTGAGAAATCAACACAGTTTTAAAAGAGCACACTACAGAACAAACACTTTGAAAAACAGAGTACCAATAGGCTTTAAATGTTTATCTGCCTATCTGGAAATGTATCAGATTAAAATAATGTAGATTGATTGCATCCATTTGGAATGTTGCTATGCTTCGCCTCCATTTAATATAAGATACTTCATGTAAGAAACCTGCATTTGCACTCTGGAAAAATTCATAGATTCAGAATGAGGTATCTGCAACAGTTTTACACTAAAAATCCTTCTTAAATACTAACACTACATATTTTTAACAGAAAGCAAGTCACTAAGGAAGAGAAGGAACTGTTCTCTGGGAATTTGAGATTGCTACTGCAGAGTATGAATGCACACATTAAAACATTTAATTACCCAGAAAAGATGACTCTTATATGAATGCAGCTGGTGTCTAACATGAGGAAAAAAAATAATCGTAAACACATTGTTTGAAAAGGACTTCCACTGATCACTTGGATCAGTCTCCTCCTTAAAAATAAGACCAACACTACACCAGGCCAATCAGAGTTTTGTCTAGCTAAGACTTGAAAACCACCAAGGTCGGAAATTTCACTGCATCTCTGTTCTAGTGTTGTACTACACATTTAATAAATCCCCATCCCTGCCATGTCCTACCTGAACGTCTTGTGCTGCAACCTGAGGCTACTTCTCTTTGTTGTGCTCTCTGTCTCTACCAAGAGGAGTCTGGCACTGTTGCCTCTGTAACCATCTCTCAAGAAGCTGCAGGTTTCTATTTGATTGCCCCCTGGCCCCCACCCCCTCAGGTTAAAGCCTCAGTCTCTCCCTCTCCTCACAGGTCACCTGCTCTAGACACCTGGCCATCCTGAGAGCTCTCTGTTGTCCAAAAATCTTTTCCCCAGCATTTCTGAATTTAGCAAGGCCTATTTTGGAAAGTGTAAGTGAGTACCTTCCTGTTTCCAAAAGACACATTCTCAGATTTTTCCCACCTTCTTTCTGGCATTCTTGTTGTTATCACTACATCATCTTTCTTTAATGTTTGGCATACTACCATTGAATACTATTTATTTTACCATTAATACTTCCTCAGAGATCTGCTCCACAGCGTTTCCTGAAATCTATCCTCCCATTCCTAAAAAATAAGCATATCCAAAAAAAAAAGGCTCCAGGAAATCTAAGAATACTACTAATAAAAACAGATCTATTACTTGTAGCCATCTTCTAGAATAGATCACTAAACACTTCTGACTTCAAACCTAGTAATAAGTTTCAAGAAATTATTTTAAGCCTCCCTCAACACCAAGAATAAAGTTACTGCGAAAACACAAGTAGCCTGATACAAGAAATGCTAACTTGCAGTTTCCGTTCAGCAAATAAGTTATGAAGTTGCTTCAGATTCAAAAAAAAAAAAACCAAAACCACAAATACAGCAAAAAACAAGCTGTTGAAACATCTATGGCTTCTCCCAAACGTTTTTGTTGATTAGGAGGGGCATCAAACTGTTTACTGCCTAACCCAGCTGTCAAGCTCTGAGTATTCCATGAGAGAGGCATGCCTGCTGCTTTATATTGCTTTGGAAGGGTGAAGGTTTCTGTAAGGAACTTTTTCTACAATGCCCAAGGCACACACCTTCTGATCTGTTGACTGACACTCTCTACCTTTTAGTTTTTAATTCCTGACAGCAATAGCACGAGTGATGGACAGTTTTATATTCCTGCATGAAACTCCCTGACGAAGGCTCTAAAACTGATGGATGTATTATTTACACTTTATTTGCAATTTACAGAATTATTACAAAACTACTCCAGACGCAGCTGTTTAATAGCACTAGGTAAAGTGAGGAGATTATCTGGTGTTCTCATCAACTGCAGTCAAAATAAAGCCCAGAGCAGACAAAACTGCCTCCAGAGATAATCTTGCACAGTGATGGCAGTGATACGATTCAGGTAGAAAACAGAATCTGGGGTCCCCAGAAAGTAAGGAGAAGCCCTATTTACAGAAATATTTCTTCAGCATATAACGCATTCATTCAATGCCACTTCTCCAAATACCGCTATTAATGGCAGTGCTGAGAGACTTACTGAGATATGAGGTGAACAAAATGACCACAAGAATATCATTTATAACTTCAGCAAGACTCAAGTTTACTATGTTAACAGATTTATAATCCATACATAAATACACGTGCATAAACAAATCCTACTGAATTATGCATGTGCTCTCCCCATCAAGATCTGCTGCATCATTTCCAAATCTAACAGTTCATCGTTACTAAGAAGGGAACCAGGAAGGTTTGGAACCAGGGCATGTTTGGCAGAAAGGAATCTTGGTGAGACAGTATGAAAAAAGCAGAGCAGACTTTTGAATAGTTATCCATATATAGTAGGAAATATTATTGGGGAGAGGGAGGGAGACCATATAATTTTATGATTATGATACAGCATGTTATGACAATTATGAATTTTATTATAAAACATTAAAAAGAGTATTCCATGCAAAAATGAAAACGGTGGAAGATACTTGTAAATTCGGTTAGAAAACAACAAACAATAGCTATGAAGAACTGAGAGTGATCTAAAACTGAAGAACAAGAAGTTAGCGCAATTTTTCAGGTCTAAGGAAATTCTTAATGAGACTGGATTCACACTGAAGACTTAAAACAAAAAAGTTCTCATAGACTATGGAATACAGAATTAACTCTTAAGCACTTCTGATGTGTGAAATAAAGGTACTTAGTCTATAGTTCTGTTTAGGAGGCAGATCATGCTCTGACAGGTAAATGTTACAAAACTAAACAGTTAGAAGAGCTGCAAATCCCAAAGAATTCAAAACATTTTGGTCTATAGGAAAAAATCAGTAGGTATGTCTGACCAACTGGCTTGAGGAAGCACCAGAAAAAACCAAAGCTACCAGGTTAAGAACTAAAACGATCCTATTACAAAGAATTTATAAAAGAGATAAAAACAAAACTGCTGTAAGGCTGATGTCATCTCCAATGCACTACCTGTTAAACTGGTGTCTGAGACATAAAAAGTTGATCATGGACAAATGCAACAGGCACAGCATGCTTATTGTAATTCCCAAAAGAATGCAAAGTACTAATAGTATCAAGGTTTGTACATGCAAGACCATGAGAAAAACATTATGACAACAGTAATGGAAAAACATTGCCACAGAAGCTCTGGAAAATACATTCCAAATAACCACCTGAAAGGTTACAGTGCTGGAAGCTAAAGGCAGACTACAGAATTGCAAATGAAAGGTCCTTAACAGAGGTTAAGGCACTTAAGATCCTGTGCGAGAAAGCCGCAGCTGAAATGAAGGTAATGGTTTTGATATGGGCACACAGGTAAAAGCTGCCTAAGTTAGAGCCTGCCTCAGTTAAAAAAACACAGTACAAAAAGCAGTAGCAGTTCCCTGATCTTCATCAGCTTAAGGAAGTGCTGTCTTTATGAATGAACTCTACTGAATGGGACCAGGCCATTGATTCTTAAGATGTAAAAGAGCAAATATATTAAAAGGGATAAAGATAAAGGTTATATGCACATTGGAAAGTCATGAGTCATTTCTTAAAGTAGCCTCAAGTGAAGAGAAGCAGTGAAGATTTATCACAAAGTGTCACATATGAACACAAAAGGGCAATTCTACTGGAAAAAAGAAAACAAAACAAACAAACCCACCCAACAAAAATTATCTCCAGGAACACACATAGATGTAGATTTATTATAGCAACTGGGAAAAAAAAAAGCACTTACTGTACACTATTACACTATCATCCTCACCTCCCCTACAGGAATAAAAACTGATTTTACTAAGGGCTTGTGGAAATTGAAGAAGCAAAGCCAACAGCTGTGTTCCTACTTTAAGGAAGGCTTACACAAGTGTCCTCTGCTCCAGAATCAGACAGTAAACCTGGCTTCACCAGACTATACAGCAGATTCATTATCATGGGAGCAAGATTTAGAATTCACAATAAATCCTCCCTTTTCCAGTTTCTTCCGTAAATGCCACTTAAACTGAGAGACTCTTCCCTCGTCTCCCTCCTCTCTCCCCATGTAACTAGCTGGAGCAAGACCACGTATGTCAAATCTGTGCTGGTAACAGAGATGTATTTACTATCTTAATTCAGGAAAATGATGTTAACAACCAAAAAAATATCAAAACTAAATTGAAAACTGTAAAAATAAAGTCATTAGCTTATTTATAAACAAAAAAATATTTTATATTAATGCTGTGTTTTAAATGCTATTCTTACTAATTTTTATCTTGAGAAGGAGGGAAGTTTTTGGAGACTGTGTGTTTAAGGACTAGTCCCCTAGACAGTGAGTCTGCACTGGGTATTCCAAAGCTTTTACTGAACAAAGCTTGTGGGAACAGTGCACTGAAGAGGAGTTTCTTCTCAGTACCCCAGATGATCACTAAGTGCAACAGCATTTTAAAGCAAACAAATGTGTAGTTCAAGGCATCTTAACTCCCACACAGTTTTCATAACCAACGTGGCCATTACTGTTATTAAGAGTGAAGAACAGCTATTTTGGAGCTACAGGAAATGAAAAAAAGATCGTCAGAAAGAAATGCCATTATGTTCCAGATCATTTTTTGATTACCTGGAACACAAAAAAATTTTCGTGGCATTTCTTCCTATTTTTCAGAACAGTCATCAGAACACCTGAAGCAAATCTCACAGTTTTTAAAGCCAACATTTTTAATGTAGTTTACCACAGAAGGATTAGAACGGAGCCTTACAGAAAAAAAAGCTAGCTGTAGACTTAACTGAATGGAGGTTACTGACTCTGTAGTAGTGTGACAGTCACAAGAATGAAGGGTTATTGCTTAAGTTATAGTCTGACAATCACCATACAATTATAAACAAAAAATATTTTAGGCTAAGTCATGCAAATACCCTCAGCATTTTTCTCAGTTAATGCTTTTTTCCTTCTTGGCTCTTACAATAATTCTCTGTTGAATAGTTTCTTACAAGCTGCTCCTTGTCCAAGTTGTACACCAATTTCACAAGTTCAACAATTCCATAACCTTGCCTACTAAAACCCCATTCCAGTTTTTCTATCAAATATTTTGGGGATGTTATTTTTTTTTACATTTTGTAGTGAAAAGGCTCAGTCCTCTTTAGCAGTTTTTGGGCTTCACAAGCAAGGGTAAAAACCTCTAAACACTAAAAAGACTCAAATAGCAAATATTATCTTTAAATCTCATTCTGAGGGTGACGAATGAGCAGTGGAAATTACTTTTTCATTAAAAATACTTGCCTTTTGAAATTAATGAAAACTTTTGGTTTTGCATGCACCACAGAATGAGTGAGATTCACCACCTCATTTTAGCTAACCCCAAATAAATCTGGTCATATTGGTATCTTTTATACTACAAGAAGAGCTAAGGACCTCCAACAGCTGACTGATGCTATCTCACCTGAAGATGTACCTCAGGAAAAGTCAGTGAAGTCTCTGGAGGCACTTCTCTCTCCCCATTTTGGCTTAGATGGCATGCCAAATTTGAGAGGATAAAATAAATACCAAATGTCACAGTGGACAGGAGGAAAGCCTTCTTACGTTTCCTCCTTGGCGGGTGTCTTTGGGGTAAGAGAGAGTGTAACAATATTGAACCGGAAGAAACAGACAATCCCTACTGCAAAAGACTCAGACAGCGAACAAAGGAAACTGTCAGTCATTTTGCATAAGCTGTTGCGCCAAGCTTGCAAACTGTATTTGAAAAAGACAAGTGAAGCATCTAGGAAAATACAAAGTCATTAATTTGTGCACATAACCATGTGAGACATCAAGGTAAATGGAAAACGTAAATAAAAAGCAGAAGGTGGAAGGAAGCTTGTATCAGGTAACACTAATGTCCTTTATTGCTAAGATAAATTACCTTTTCCCAGAGAAAAGCAACGCAGTAGGTTTAGTCCATCCTGCAGAATCATTTAATAAAGTATCATACAAGAAAGCTCTGTTTCAGGTGGAATAGATCAGTATTAGCATGGAGGTTATACAACTGATCACACTGAAAGGGCTATAAAGTGAGAGGAGACTCTGGAAGGTGGCCAAAATAACAATCTTGGGACCAAGAAATAAACAAATAAATAAATTCATTAGTGACACTGGCAAACAGTATGAAGTTAAAACATGCTGCCGATACAGAAGACATTTGGGTCAGGAAGAATAGAATGACTTTTAGGACAAAATCAGAGGAAAGGACTTCAAAAAAAGGTAAACAAACTTGTGAAGGTTTTAAAGAAAATCACTGAACACAAACCCAGTCTCTCCAGAACAGGTCTAGAAGTTCAATATTGTTCAACATATCCACCAACGACCTGGATGCGGAGACACTGTACCCTCAGCAAGTTTGCTGATGACACAAAACCCAGAGGAGTGGCTGACACACCAGAAGGCTGTGCCACCCTTCAGCGATACCTGGACGGGCTGGAGACTTGGGGTGGAAAGGAACCTAATGAAGTTCAACAAGGGCAAGTGTAGGATCCTGCATCTAGGGAGGAATAACCCCATGCACCAGTACAGGTTAGGAGCTGACCTGCTGGAAAGCAGCTCCGCGAAGAGGGACTTGAGAGTCCTGGTGGACAAGTTGACCATGAGCCAGTAATGTGCCCTGGTGGCCAACAAGGGCGATGGTTTCCCAGGGTGCATTAAAAAGTGCGGCCAGCAGGTCAAGGGAGGATCTGCATATTTCAATCTAACCAACACTGCCGGACATCAGGAATGTCTCAACAACAGTGACAGACATTAGGAAAGACAGAAAGGTACCAGTACTAACACTTTCACAGTCTTAACCAGACTAGAATACAGCCTGAACCTCTACCACCTTTGTGCTTGTAATATCAAGATAGGAAATGCTGATTTAAACAATTGCCTCCATGGAGTATACAGACCACGGGACAGAACATTCTGTTCTCCAGTGGTCCACAAAGGTTTCATACAGACCCTGGGGCACACACTTCCAGGGCACAATTCTCAATGCTGACTTCCCATCATCTAGAGTAGGGAGCTGGCTGGAATGCTTTGCAGCTCTTTCCTACCCACATACCTGCATTCCCTTCCCACTGAAACCTGAGAACAAGAGGGGACAGAGTATGTCCCAATATCATTGTGATGCAGAACAAGGACACAGTCACCCCGCTCACTCAGATTGGGAAGCATTCCTGCACTCCACAATTAGTTGTAGCCTCATGAACTTACACAGCATCACATAGGAACTCTGCACAGACAGTGGCAGTCTGCAAATGAACTATTCTCACTATCAGATCATGTATTCTCCTCCTGCAGTCTTCTGCTTACTTTCCAAATTGATCCTACAGACACCAGCCTCCTCTAATATGTGACCCTGGCATATGCCTAAAGCACGTTCATCCAGTGACCTGAATTAAGCATCTGTTTTGTAACATAACTGTGTATGATCACATAATCACAATGTCATAATCCATACACACACAGAGTGCAAATCAAGGCTGCAAAGACAACTTTAGTTCTGGTATTACCTAAATTCTAAGAGTTAAACTCCACAGCGTAAATGGTGCTCTTACAGGGCCTTATTAGTTTGCTTGAGGTTTTCTTCTTGTGGGGGGAAAGGGAAAGGGCAACATGGAGGAATGGTATAACACAAGCCTGAGAAAGCAGACGCTCCATTGTATAGCACTGTAGAGACCCATTCGGCTGTCAACAGCTTGTATCTGAACAGGACTACATAACTTGAGCTAAGACATTAAGGACCAGTTTTTAATGCTCATTATATGGCAGTTTTACAATATTGTTGTTAAATAGCCCGCTTTACCATCTCAGATATGTCTGATGTCTTCCAGACAGAGAAAAGTTCATCGATCTTATGGTCTTTTCCTGAATACACCGTAAGGCGGAGAATCTAACCTGTTTTTTTCTTATAAATTACCTCAACATACGTCCTACAATTTAACCTCAGTCTTTGTTTTAACAAACAGTAAATTTATCTGTTCCTCTTTATGTACAATTTCTTTATCCTCTTACCTCCAATTTGCATCCTTTGCATTTCTGGCTCCCCTTCTCTCTTTCATTTGTGTTTTTATTTCTCTGCAATTTCTGTGTATGCTATTATTCTATAATTCTATTTTCACTAACTCTGTACTCTGCCTGCAATAATTTCTTTTCAGTAGCACATTACCTTTTCACTGGGCATAACAAATGCACTTCACTGCCCCACGTTACTCATGCAGGGTAAGTTCAGAGCTAATGGCAGCATAAATACACAACTCTTTCCTAGTGAAGCGTCAGGCTGCAATCAGCTGGTTCCTGAAAGACCTACCAGTGATGGAATATCCTGGGTTACTCCAGAGGGCTGCAGCCTACCTGCATTCTCCCCGTAAGTTGAAATAGTTAAAACAAACAAAGAAAACAAAACCATCAAGCAACCAAAAAACCTTGCATGAATAACAAAGATAGCGGATTCTTATGTTTGAAGGACTGCAAAGACATCTGAGCACGACACCATGCTTGATGTCCCTTGACACAGGCAAACATTCCAACCAAAACCAGTTTTATGTCTTCCTGTCTTTTACAGATACACAGAGTTAGGTACGTTATGTATTGCTGTCAAACCGAGGCAACAGAACAGAAATCAGTGTCAGCTCCTAATGTGTTTAAAGACTACCAGTTTCAAGAAAAAACGGCTCAGCTTTTACATAGGAATCAAAACTATGCTCTTCTGTAATTGCTGCTTCCCTTGGTATTTGTCATAGTACTTTCAGAAGTTATGAAAAAAGGACGTCATGTTGAAAAGTTCTCAGATTTTCTCATCAAAACATCAGAAAAGAAGATAAAACCAGGCAAGTCTATTTCAAACTCTTTTCACTATTCTGTACCTTTTGCTACTTCATTGTGATGTCAGCTCACTCTTGTTTCACATGAAGACAGTTCTGTCCTGGATCTATTTGAACTGATTAAGAGCGAGCTCAAACAAAATTACTGTCTTTTTTCTTGCAGTAAAATAAAGTAAATGTCAGTCAAATATAAGATACTAGAAATTTGTTTAGATTGACAGTGCTAGGATTTAGACTTCTGAGTTCATGAAGCTAAATCCCATATTCCAGAGATGTACAGACTTGCCAGAAATCTTCTTAAAGGCAATTTTTTAAATGGCCCAACTATTAGGCTTGCAACCACTGAAAACATGGAAGTGCTGGGAGCTCCACAGATAATTTTCTTTATTAAGTACACACTATAAAAGGTGAGAGATTCATTTATATCAACAACTGTTGTAAACAACAGAAACCATTTACACCCCTGCTGCCAGTACAGGTATACTCCAAGATAGGATACTCTCTTTTTGAATATAATGAATATAATGAAAAAGGAAACCGATACTGCTAACCATTTTAAGGAAGTTCCAAATTAGCTTAGCAAAACTGAAGATATCTGGGGATATTTAACCACTGTTCAACAGTCTTTAAAAGGGGCAAGCACACACAAATCGTGAACCTGCTTCCCTTTCTCAGACTTTACCTTTTGTCTGCTTAGAACAGGAAAACAAAGTGGAAAACCACTGCCTCATCAGTTACAAGTTTCCAAACATTGTCACTTGCATTTATTTGAGAATTCTGGTAAAAGTCTTCCATAACTTAACAAAAAAACTTACATAAATGATGTAATTCAAATAAAATTCTGAAAATTACTTTTGAACTGCATGGTATCATCATAATTGGATAGCATGCTGAAAGGAGATTAGAGACCATATAGTGAATTCTTAGTGTGTAATTAGTGTATTAGAGAATCGCAGGATTCACTTTAAATATGGCATATAAAGAGAAGTTTACACCACTGAAGAAACTGAGAAGGTAGCTTAGAAACCAGACTTACCATTCTTCGTCAAATACTGAACACTGGTCATCACTCCTTCAGTGTAAGCCCCTGGTTCATAATTGTCCATCTCACCCGACACAATATGAGCTACTCTTGAAGCACGCCCTCGGACTGCACCCGCTGCACGATCTAAGTTGTCCGCATTTTGCTCTCTCAGTGCAATGATACATTTGTTTACATCCTCAAGAATATGGCTTTCTGCAAATAAAGAAACATTTCTTTTAAGATGGCATCTCTTATACAATCAGACACATTGGCATGGACTTGACTCCATTTTTACCTTCCCTGTTAAAACACACTGGCCAACACAGGCTTCGATAAAAACCTTACAATATGAAATTTACACTGAATTTTCCTTGCAATCCTTAAAACAATTTATTGATTCCTAGAATTTAAAGGTACAGTAATACTCTCCTATAAGCAACAGCAACAATAAAATCCTGAGTCAGAAAGTGCTAGAAAAATATGAAAACCACAAAACCTTACATACTCAATGAGTATTTGCAGAATGAAGACAAAAATCCAAGGGATTGAAGCTGTTACTTATTGTTGAAACCTTCTTAAACCGCTGTGACAAAAGGTTCTGTAATGAGATTAATCTCCGTCGATAAACAATTGCCCCAACAACTGAACTAACTTCTTTTACATCAGTGTGTTAGGATGTTCATGCTAATCAAATTCTTAAGTGAATAGCAAGAGCAGTATTTTTGCCTGGTACTAAAATTATGCTATTATTTATTAAATTATTGCAATATGTATCATTACTACCAAATTGATATTGATCACATATTTTCCATACAATTTAAATGTCTTCTTATTTATCATAATGTATTTACTGTATTATTATGTATAATATTGGTTTATATACTACTAGTGATGTTCAAATAAATATGTGCACATATGTGTATATATATACACATACATAATCATTTATCAATACATTAACACAATTACACAGCACTGGCTTTCCTGCTACAGCTACGTTATTTCACTGTGCCTGCTTGCCACACAGTACTTCCCCCCTTCAGCTATCTCTGTCATCTCCTAATTATAGGATTTTTCTTTTCTATTATCATGCTTTCATTCCAAAAATATTCTTTTCCTTATCAGAATTTTCCTCTTTAGAATTCCCCGTCACCTCACAAATTCAAAGCCACATTGAGGAAATGAAGAAAATCTTGATTTCTTCACCTTCTCTACAGTATGGCAACTGGTTTATTGTCAAGTCCAGTTAAATGATTCACCAGAGCACATCCAAAGCCTATCCATTTTTACTTAACTAATTAAAACACATGCACGTTATAGTCACCTTCTGCCTGTCCAAATATACATATATTCAAAATTTTACATTTCTGGCACAAAACAGAACACAAAGTTTGGGAACAGGCAGGCAGGCAGATGCTGTTAATCTATGTGGAACACAATGACACAGAACCTCAGAAAGTCAAAAAGTCTCTTAAGACACCAGTTCTTGGATGAGAGATTAAATGGGTTTAAGATGATCCTCCTAGTAATAAGCTTTAAGAAAAAAAATAAACATGCACAAAATCATCCCATTACCAAAGGGCTGAAAGATGCAATAAAAAAGGACTATTCTTCCACAGCACTATTAAAAAAACCAAACAACACAACAGTATATATCACAGTAATTGCTATCTTCTGACTACAGACAACATTTAACATTCACAGGGCTTCTTCAACATTTGATAAAATTAAGACAAAGAAAGACCTAGGAGCTGAAGAATTGTATGTTGTACGGTTATCCAAAGAAGCAGCCAGTGCTGACTCTGCTAAGGTTGGGAGCTGAAACAAGCTGACTCTCTTCCTTGCAGATCAAACATGTTTATATCTGGCAGTCACCTCCAACGCAGGTAGAACTGCAGTTTCCTCTTTGAAAGACTTTTCTTTTTTTTTTTTAAATGGTGGTAGTTGCCATATGCAGAGGCAAGGTGAGCTGCTTGACACTCTTCCACACTAAAAGGCATCAAACACTCAACAGATAAGAGACACTTAACTTATCTTGAACCTTTCTTTGCTATTTCACTCAGCTCTGTGATGTAATGACCTCATTGAAGGGAGTCTGATGTCTATTTATGTAAAACAGCCAGAAAAAAACCCACATTATTGAAACACATAAATACAACACAAGCATGGCATTTTAGCATTTCCAATTCACCCATGCACAACGTGAACAGTTAAAAAACAACGAAGATTTGGCTAGAGGAAAGCACAAGGAGAAGAAAATGGTTGCTTAAAGACTGATGGAAGCAACTGTTGGGTTGACACAGTCAGAAATGAAAACGTAGGCAAATAGGGAAGGGTGTCAACCAAAGGATTATACAATTCTTTTAAAATAAATTATTACACTTCTGTCTTTCTGAACATTAATTTTCTCAACATTTTTCAAATGGCAATAGTAAAGCTGTATTTGTGTTTAACAAACTGGTTTTTCGATACTCAAATACACAGCAATGGAAAAAAGAACACCAGCAGGAAGGATGGAGATGAAGGAGAAAATACTGGTACTAAAGTAATTAAGACTAGTCGTAAAACCAAAGGGTAACAGAGATGAGTAAGAATTCAGGATAAAGCTAAAAGACAGCATCAAGTAATGTATGCCAGTATTCCATAGTATATAGAATATATACACTAGTATTCTATAGTATATCTATACCCCCAATACTGAAGGGCCTATTCCAGTTTTTCAGGCAAATTAATATAATTATAAAATATAACTTATGGTATAAAGGGTAATACCATAAAATATAATAAGAAAGATAATATGTTTATGGCTTTAAAGCTTAAACACTTCTTAAAAGCTTCCATATTAGTTTTGTTACTGAATTTCCTGTCCTACGCAGACCTAAAATCTGCGTCGTCTCTCAGAGAACGTAATACAAGAACATTAGAAATGCAAGATGTGAAGGCAACAGATTTACTCTATCTTCAGAAGTACCACTGTGAAACTTCTCTTGCACTAAGCCATGAAATAATGCAGAGCTTACATGTTTGTTGTTAACTCACATTAATGCCATTCAGTATGTCAGCATTAAATTATTAAAATAAATTAGACAATCATGGTAATCTGGACAGACAAAACCCATGGTAAGGTAATCCTGAATTACTGTGTCTGGCACGAGCATCTTGGGATTCTACCTATGCAAAAATTATGAATTCTGGTTCAGTTTATGAAACTGTACATCACAGAATGCCTCTATGAATACGGAACGTCCATATCCTTTCAGGTACAGGTCACCAACCTCCAAGGTCAGCAGAAAAAGAAAAGTTCAATAGTGGTGACTTTGTTTGCACTGTTTGTTCAGTCTGTGTGTGATCTGTAACTACGTCCATGGACTACCATCTACATAGAAGGAGCTGGACAATGAGAAGACTGGCAACTACTTCAGTTCCACCCATGTCAAACACAACACTGTGAAACTGAAAGAAAGGGGCAAAAGACAAGATGCACAAAGAGGTTCCAGGGACTACCCTGTGCTATCTCAGGTTAGTATCACTTTTTAATTTTTTTTTAGGCATCTCTCTTTGTGTGCTTTCCACAGTGGGAGGCTTCCAAACAAGCCAGTATGTGAACGCACACAAGGCTGAAAAGGTTGAAGCACTGAAGAAAAGAGGGTTGACATGCACAGAATGCAGGAGAAAGGACTAACAAAACCCCACTTCTGCTGCCATAGTTATGTCTAAAATGAAGTAATATCACCATTAGAGATAAATTACAAAAGTGGATAGCGCAACCTCCATTTTAAGGGTCTTTGTGTGAAGAATACACTGCCTTTTAACAGTTCAGCAAAGACAACTACTAAAGGGCTTAGTTCTGTATAACAGAAAGGTAGGGCTCTTCTGATATACGAATCTCAAGTAAATTTAAAATAAAAAAAAAAAAAATTGCATGTGGCCTGATGGAGGTACTATCTGAATGGAAAACGTAACGGAAAGCTCCCAGTTTCCAAACCCTTCTAAGAGATGTCAAAACCAACACTTTTATGGAGAAAGATAAAGCAAACTTCAGGCCAGATATTCCACGGAAATACTATTAGACCTGCATGTTGTGGCCCAAGATCCCAATTAGCCGCTTTGTTCAATTGGCAAGAATACTTTTAAGTCATTTTAGAATCTAACTATCAAAGACCATAACGATATTAGGGAATGCAAATTAGAATGTGATACATCCTTCCAGATACTGTGCTTCAAAGATGACAAAGATGGATGCAGATTTTATGAACTGTGTAATGTCCATCCACCTTGTATTACAAAAGATGTGCGACATCTTTTCTTGCCACATCCATACATTGGCATGTGTAAGGGGTCAGTTGAGAAGTTGACAAATGCCATACATATGTCCAAAAACTCACAAGCTCTTGTCAGCATGGCAGAATGCACAGACTATACGTGCACTCAATGAGCATAAATGACCTTGTCCCCACACACTGGTACTATACAGCAGCGGCCTTTCTAAATATCCATAGCCAACACGCAGTTTCTCACAATGTTCCGAAGCTCTTCCCAGATGAGGTACTTCACAAGCAAAAAAACATTGCTTGATTTAATTTTCCGAAGGCACAAATAAGCCTCTACATTTGCCTTAGCACATCTAATGGAAAAGGAAAGAAACCAGCACTGATCGCAGCCCAGCTGAGACTGTTTTAACCTGCATCTGTCTCACAGATGCTTCCTCTTCTTACACAAAACTCATTAGATCAACTTATGATTTTCATCCAAGTACTCTACTTTCCAAAGCAGAAAAGGAAGATTAGGATGATGTACCATCTCTTTGTCATGAGTCAGAGCGTCTAGTATAGGAGTTAATTCTAACAGTGGATTGATAGATGTTTAAAGAAATTGTCAGACTGCCACGGCCACCACAGCAATTATCACCAGTGGTGCACTGTACCTTCTCATTTTCTTTTGGGATCTTGGTGTTAGTCGTACTGGCCAAAAAAGGTATCTCAGCTGAGCTAACCACTGGCTAATAAAGCGGTCTTTGACAAAGCAATGAATCAGATTGTCTCTGCGACAATAGCGATCAATAGCTCTTCCTTTGCATGTCATCTGAAGAAAAAGACAGGTGATCCCCTGCCACTCCACTTGGCACCAATAAGGCCTCAGCTGAAGCACTTTTTTATTAAAGTTTCTCCACTCAGTTCAAGAAAATTGTGGACCAAATGGAGACCAAATTAGAGAAGAACGAAAAAGATGAAGTATATATTAGAAAACTCAGTTTGTTTGGTCTCCTGAAGACAAGATGGAAAATAAAACATATTTTCCTGCAAGCCCTAAACCGTAAGATTAGACATGGAAATGTATGCAAGTGATAGTTTAGCCTGACGAAAAATGATTTCTATCTTTTACCATCTGTTGGCATGATAAAATAGGAAGTAAAGAAACTTTGTACAAAATGTAAAGATCCTTTCTGACCAATCCTACTCCCTGGGCTTGGTACTTTATAGCGCTACTCAGAAAAGGATTCCAAGTTTTCCAATAATGGCACTACCTAGTATGGCAAAAGACGTGCTCCTGCAGACTCATAATGCTTTGGTGAACCCCAAAAAGATATCTGAAAGCAAGTAATTATTAATGATATCCATAATTAGATTTAGCTATTTCTGGTGCCAAATTTAAGAGAACAAGACACTAAGTCAAAGGTGCAAGTCCCAGTATACAATTCCCTGTCATCACTCCTCCTGTATTCAGACAAAATGAGAAGTTGCCTTTAATTCCCACCTCTTTCCTGCATACTGAAGTTCAGAGAATACTCAAGGCTAAATCTCCATGAGCAATCTTAGGAGACAGATTTTCTTGGCACTTGAGGTTCTTTTAATATAATATCTACATTCTACAAGCAAGACAGTGTCTTCGTCACTATTCAAAAAAGAAATCACTGGTAATTACTTAATGTTCAAAGCCCCTGGCAACTTCAATAGAAGAGTTTTTAAATGAATGAAGAAGTGGAGAAAAAGAAAGAAAAAGAATTACTCAGAACAAGGAAAATAAATACCCTTTCTTCTCTGATTGTATTAACTAAATGTATTTTATCTGCCAAAACTAAGAAACTAGAAGGTAATTTCTAATACTATTTGTGGCTAATCTAGCTAACGACACTTGTCATTCTGTATCAGACCAAGAGTGATATGGAGAGGCAGGGGTGATAATGGTCTCAATTTCTCAAACGCAGGCATGATGCTTCCAAAAAGCTCAGTTTTAGACATATAAAGCTATAATTTAAAATGCACATAAATGTCTATTGTTAACTCCATCTTAAAAAAGACAAGGAGGAGGATCCAGAAAGCTATGGGCTAAGGCTTCACCTCAGTTCCTGGAAAAGTTATGGAACAAGATTCGATGGAAAGCATTTCCAGGCACGTAAAGGACAGGGGAAGATGCTTAGGAAAAAATCAAGGATGGCCAAACTGATCGCGTTCAGTGATGAAGGACTGGCTCTGTGGATGAGGGGAGTGCACTGGTTACTGCTTACTGCAGGAACATTTTTGACACAGTCTCCCACAGCCTCCTTACGGAGAACAGACCCTCAGCAAGTCTGGAGGTGACATAGTTGTCACACTGGCTGTCTGGTACTCTAGAGGACAGGGCTGCTGTTCAGAGCAATCCTGACAAGCTGGACGAGCATGCCAACAGGTAAATGGTCAGAAGCTGAAGCACAGGAAACTTAGCATTCGATGTAAGGAAAGAAAAGAAAAGAAAAAAAAAATCTTCATTACGAGCATGGTGAAACACTTGAACAAATTGTACGTAGAGACCAGAAACGAACTGATGTAGAGAAATAGGTGCAAAGGCTTTTGTTTTCAGTTGCTAGATAAAATAAAGTATTATTACTTTTAAATAACACTGAGAAAAAGTCAGCCACAACTACAACCTCTTCCTGAAAGGGGAATTGTGATACCAAGAGAGATCAAATTTGGAAGAGTGCATACATGAAAAGCCTCCTAAATTAATACGTATGCCTCATGCTAAGGGGTACTAGGCTGCAAGAACCAATTTTCCTGAAAGAACATGCCTAGGAAGTATGCCAGAGAGTTCTAGGAAAGAGTGAACTAACTTGGAGAAAGGTAAAATCAAAGAGTGTCCCAATATCATCGGACGTAAGTACAAAAACATGGTTACTCCCACAAACAGTGAGCTGGAGGCTGCATGACAAAAGCTACAAGACAACAGAAGAACAGGGATGGAAAATGAAGATGAATGTGGGCAGAGAAAAGGGAGATGGCATAAAGGCAACCTCCCTAGGCCAGATACTGAAAGTTCTACAGGATCTATCACTACCTGTGCAAGCCCCTATAGATAGATGACTATAGGAAGAGAGAAGCAACACTTCAAATTGTATAATAAATTTCTTGCTTATGTTTTTAGAAATTTCAACCTGTAGTCTGAAACATTAACTTCAGTTCTGTTCACAGAAAATACTAACTAAAGTGTGTACTTCTTTTGGATTTTACCTTAGGGTGAACAAAGTATTGACTGAGTTGGCAGCCTCTTCTGGAGGTTCATTTTCATTCACATATGCACGAATGATTCCAAGATGTTAGCATTTAAACTCAAGAAAGCTAAAAAGAAAAAACAAGCAAACAACACCCAAAAAGAACCCCACCACATCACATTCAAAAAAGAACCTCGGAAAATAATAATGTTTCTTAAAGTGAGTGTCTATTAATTACAGAGTTGGCAGCCCAAAACGATCAGTTTAATCAGATAATGAAGGTTTCAGATTACAGAAAATTTCTCTCCCTGCATGAGCAAGAACCCTATAGCAATATTAATCCTTTCCAGAGTTTTATTTCTTTCCCTCATTCATTTTAACATGATTACAATATGATTTGGTTGGTTTGAGATGCTAACTGCATGTGCTTCAATCCTTGCCCTCAATTTCTTGGGCACAAAATTCAGCCTACAGACAGGTTCCTGGATTGACAGCTTCTCCATTCAGCATCCAGATGTATTCCAGGATCTTGGGGAAACGAAGGAAGCAGAGTCTTAAATTTTCAGCATGTTTAAGTCTCTCCTTTTTCCAAGAGCTTTACATGAGCCAGGCTCTGAGATCTCTGAAAAAGAGGAAGTACACTGTAAAAGCACAAAGGCCATCTTGATGTCTAGATAAGGAACTGGAGAAGGGAAAGGCAGAGAAAAAGCAGAGCAGAAGCATGGACAAGAGATAAAGAGAAGCCAGAAAAAGCAGAAACATAAGCATACCCAGCTGGGTAGGAGTCACTTCTCTACCTACACACTTCAATTCTCTCCTGGGCTACAACACCAAGGAAACACTTTCCTCCAGAAACACGCAGGGGTGACATGCACTCATACAACTGCCCCTAGCCTCTTCATTTGGCCTAGTCATCTTCAACACACCCTTCTTACATCAACTGAGAGAAATTATACGTTTTAGACAATTCACCTCATCCTTTACTTACACATGTGAATGTGTTCAATTGACTTCAGTCTTAAAGGTGCCCATTTCTCTCCTCTGCCTATAAAAAGCTGAGAATGCTTAGCTCAGTTTTGATTCTAAAAATTACAGGAGATGGTTCATACCACTATTATCCATGATAATGTACAGAGCAACAAAGCATTTTTTATGTATTAATACTCTGTAACATGATGCTGACTTTGTAGGACAAGAATGGAAAAATCATGAATTGGAGATTGTATCAGGACATGAAATAGGAGACAACGAGGGAGAAGAAAAAATATAGCATTCTTGTTTAATCCTTGAAAATCACCATAACCACAAATCATGTCTGGAGTACACACTCCCCTTCCCAATTGCTCCTAATTTCCAGAATGCACACAGTGAATCTTACACAGACTAGCCATGTCTCAACTATGAACCTAGGTAACTGTAATTATTCTCTCCTAAACGAGCACTCTCTTCACTGAAGTAGCTGTAACTGACATACAGCAAATTTTTTCAAAGAGTGCAATCTACCTTCCTAAAAAACAAATTCAACAACTTCAGCTTCTTGAAGCACAATGGAATAAACCCCTTCAACTTTAATTTGGACATGGTAACTCCTGATAGCACTGGCTACAAGGCCATTTGGCCTAGACTAGGAGACTAGGCAGCCCTGGGCTAACTAGATGATCTTTCTTCATCTCAACTACCGCAGACAGACTGACACTTTGGTATTATGTTGTTTATATTAGGATTCTCATGATACATGTACATCTCTTACCTCTGATCACAAATGTGGGTACTGACAAATGCCCCCCCCCTTCCTCTTCCATAGTAAGTAGTACTTCAGTGGATCTGCATTACACACCCAGCTTTGCTAAACTGCTGCAAAAAGTGCTCCCACCATCTAAATACATATACACCTAATACAGTCAGTACTTCCAGAGGGATCCAAGAAGGCATGAGTTAAGCAGCATACATCCCTCAAGTCCTATACCACTCTTTAGAAATCTAAGTTTTAGTGAACACAGCATGCTGGAAAAACATCGTCAGGTAACCTTAACTCTGCATTAATAGGTTAACTGACTCTGGCTGGTGAATAAGAGATAACAGTCAAAATGAAACAGGTGAGGATCTAAGGAGGTGGGGAATAATGCAAGGATAACGAAGTTCAGCAGACTAATGAACAGTTGCTCAGAGAGGTTGTGAAATCTCTGTTCTTAAGTGTGATTTCAGTGTTGGCCCAGCTGTGAGCAGTAGGATGGACTAGACCTTGAGGTCCCTTACAAGCAGAATGATTTTATGACTCTGTGAAATAGAGGGTAAAGAACAGCAAGAACTGCCAGCCAAAAAGAGCATGGGCTAAGGCTGACATATCCAGGCTCCACAAATTACCGAAACACGCCTTCTCCGCATCAGCAAGTCGTTTTACAGATTTGGTCATAAAATTCTTCACAACATTTGCCATCAACTGTCAAGCCTTAACTTAGACTTTACTTCTCAGTTTGTTATCTTAGATGTTGTAATTGATTTTCACACTTCCCTTTAGCTACTGGATAATGGAGAATTACCTGTCTTACAAAATCATGTTGTGGCATCCAGTTCATAAAATACACAGGAAATCTATTTTCTTTATACTCAGTCTGGGCTTGTTTCCTTCACATTTACACAGCAATGCATAACCAAAGCATTTATTATACTCCTCAGAACACTCCCTCTCAAAAAATACAGGACACAGTTTCCCTTTCTGTCACCTTTATAAACCTCAGGTAAAAATTCTGGGAAGCTTCTTTTTTCCAGTAGATGAACTACAAAAGGGGAGAGCTGCAACTTTTCTTTGGGATCTTTTTTTTAATTTTGTTTCTTCATTCCCATCAGCTTTTCAATAGTCTACTAGAACCGTCTGGGGGAGAATTCTTAACTACAAGAAAGGATTCTCCTTCAGCATATGAGCAGAGGACTGTGTCATACACAAAACATTCCACGAGCCTTTGGTTTTTCATACCCCACTTGCCCCTTTTGAAAGCAAAGCTGCTTACGCAGCTGATGAATTAAAGCAGACAGAGGCTTAAAAAAAAAAAAGTTGTATTCTCAGTGCTATGAAAGTAGAGATTCAATTTTCCATATCATTTGCTCTGCCAAAAGAGAAGAGCTGAAGTCTGCAGTTTTATTGCCTTAGATGAAATATGACTTGGCCCTAAACAGGGCATAAATAAATCTGTTTTCTGCCCTTCTATGGTTGGGAAGTGAAAAATTTATAGTTGCTTTCTAAATTCTGCATTCAAAATCCAAATCTAGCTAAAATATTATCTAACTTCATGAAAATATCTCTTAAAAACTCAGAAAGGCCTTGATAAGTGATAAATCCTTAAGTCTAAAATGGCAAAAGCAATGTTTTCTGAATAACGGATTATCTAAAGGAATTAGTTTATGCCAGGAATTATGCCGAGTTTTCCACTGAGCTCCAGCCTTATCTCATTGTAAATTATTGTCTTTTGAACAGTGAAATAACTACCCAGATTACAGGGATATAGTTCATAACATCCATCTTAAAAATCAATGCATAGCCAATATGCGAGTTATTATTTCTGGGCAGATGCTATACAATGAAGAGCTGGCAATCTTCCTTGTTTGGACCAAACAGCATAAAAGAAATTTGCAATTACTACAGAATACTCAATGTCTGTCTTTGGATCAGCTGGAGGATTTGGTCCATTTATCACCTTCAGAAAGATTTCATTTCCTCTGGAGGGTGGGGGGGGGATTAACAAATACGAAAATTTATCATCTATTTCCTTCTGCTAGATTAGTGGTGTATAATTGGAGACCTTTTGCATTACCTGTTTTACAATGTGTGCAACAAAGCACACCATATTATGTTAAATGGTAGCTATTTCATTTACGGCTATAAAATATTGTCAAAAGATAATAGCCATCTGCCACTCTTAGATAATTGTTCAGGTGAAAACACTGACTTTATGATAATATTCTCTTGTAACAGCTTTATATCTGCTATACCGAACATCCGATGAACACCTAATAATTCTGTCTGACATAATAGCCAAGCCAAAGACAGGGCAAATGTTAACAGATGGAAAACATTTAACTGACAAGAGACAATTTGGGGTCGAAAACTCCAAGGTCTCCCTACAAAAATGCTGAATTCTAAGCTATGATAATTTTTTCAGTTTTGCTGGTGGAAGCATTACACCCATCTTCAAATTGTATTGTTTTGTGTTGGAAATAGCTACCTCTCAAAGCATCAAAGTTGCAGAGAGAAAAGCTGCCTTTTCATTAGATTGCTTTTTCCACTGAAGTGTAAAGCTGGTATCATTTTAAGGGTCAACACCCCAGCAATGTAGTTAGTGTAGCACACGTTTCCTCTGTTCATCATGCAGGAAGCCATATAAGCTCACACACCTGTACGGGATACTTGCATAAGGCTATACAGGACAGTAAAAGTGCACCAAATGATTGGAACAGTATGATTCTGGCAAGTGTAGTTCGCAACTAGGAAACAAAAGCTGACTGATAAAGAAGATGACGACAATGAGATAAAAGGATAATATTTAGGATTTTAAAAGCCGAAACAGAGAAGATTTTAGTATTCAACAATCTCCCATTGCTAAAAGAGAGAAAATTCAAATAAGTACCCAAGGTGTAAGTGTTTAACATTTGATTTGACATTCCAAAAAAAAAAAAAAAATCAATGCCATTTTAAAGCAACAAGAAAAGGCCTCCTGGCCCATCAGCTTATTATTCTTTTAGTATTAAACCTCCCTGGTCATACCGTCTAAGCATACTATCTCAAACTGTTTCAGCACTATTACCTTAACAACCATGCCTGGAAGGCCATCCCTGCATATTTAAGCACGTCTGTGTGAAAGAGTTGCAACATCTGTTCTCATCTTGCTTTCCTTCAGTTTTTGGTTGCAGTTTTTTTTTCCCATCATTTTCATTACGCAAAACATGAAATTCACCTTCCATTATTATGCTTACTTCAAAGTCTACTTTATAGAACAGAAATCAATTTGGCTCACTGAGAAAGCCATAAACCCCCCACCCCCAATTAGTAGGTAAAAAACAAAAATTAAGAGGATTTTTGATTTCCTATGACTGTATTAAATGGAAACCACTTCATTAGCAACATTTCCTGTATCTTAGCAATTCCACACACCCCACCCCCCTTTATCAGCGTATCACTGAAGATCACTCACAGAACTGGCTGCACAGTATATAACAGAAAAATATTTAAGGTGTGCGTTTACTAATAAATAACCACATAAATTACACCAACCAAACAAAATCTGCAACACAGACCTACTTCTTTCTCCTCCCTTTTAATTTTTTTTATTAATTTTCCTCTAGCTAGCTAACAAATCCTGAATTGCAAAACCAAGTTTAATACACTGCTCTACGTACATGAAGCTTATATCCCAGTGAGGTATTTATACTGTGCAATACTGACTGTTTACATTTTTCAGTACAACAGAAAAAAATTAAGTATATATGTGTATGTGCGGGCATATACAAACATATGTATATAGAAATTTTATACTGGAATTAAGACTACTAACAGTACGTCATCTGCATTTACAGTATGATTTCAGTCAGAAATAATGCCAAGAAAATAGTAAACCATATTTATCTGTCACTGCCTGTATTTCGATTCTCTAGGAAATGTTGTACTTCAGCCAACTGTGGAGGAACACTGTCTTTAAGTCTGCCTTATTGCAGTCAGGTTCCTAAATAACTCCATTGCTGGTTTTATAATATGCATACAAATGATGGACAACTTTTGTTGTTGTTGTCTGGGGGTAGGGGTTGTTTTGGTTTGGCCTTTTTGGGGGTTTTGGAGGGGATAAGGTTTGGGGGTTCATTTGTTTGTTTTTAAGGTTTTTTTACACTACCACACACCACATTTCTGTGACAAAATTTAACGTATCTGGTAAACTTACCGGCAACAGAAGTTCAGACATGTAAGTCAGACTTTATGTGACCCACAGATTCTATTAGGTACTCTCCTTGATTTTGCACTCTCACCTTACGCTCCCTCCCTCCGATGCACTAAGGCTTCCCAGCTTTGTGCAGAATGTTGTATGCTGAAGGTTCTAAAGGGAATGCTGCCTTCTGATCATCAAGAAAAGCTCATTAGTGTTCTACTGCTTGTTATCAAGCTCACAAGAGGGGATCTTAAGGGAACACATCACATTCAACAATCAGCTTTTGCTCATCTTGTGCATGTATATACGTCTGCTTTCTTAAGTTTCATTTTTAAAGAAAACACGGATTTGACATCCTGCACACTAGCCTGGCCGGCTAACTTCCAGTAGTAAAAGCACACAGCAGAAGTTTCAGAATTATAACACAACTGTGCACTGGAACCTTTTCTCCCAGATAAAGGGTTTGTATCATACCCTAGAAACAGAAAGTCTAGCATTCTGCATCGTCACTTTAAACCCCTAGTGCCACTGATCAAAAAATCTTTATCATTTGGTTGTGTTTCTTTGGATACCATTTTTTAGAACACTTGTATATGTTTTCAGTAGGCCTCATTACAAAAAGCAAGCAAATCAATTCCTGCAAAGCTGCACAAACACATTAAAAGCTACTGCCACAGCTGCAGCTGGAAAGCTATTAGCAACCAAGTTGTCAGGAAATAGACACACAAAAAATTAATCCAAATCTGCACCAAACCCGTGCAACTTAGACCAGGCTCCAAAGGCTGCCAAATATGAACTCAGCCAGATCCAATACAAAGTGAATTCCAAATGCATCAGTCTTCATAACTCTGGAAGAAGAGGCCAGCAGTTTGCAAAGCTTGTGGTGAGAAATATTGCAGATAACCCGGTCTCAGCATCAACTTACTGAAATTCAGTAAAAAGTGACTAGGAATCCAGTATGAAATTTTAGTTTGGAGAGGGAAATTTTAAATAATCCAAATGACTAAATCCTCTGCTGAACTGCGCTACGTAGCTCCTTAGCTCTGCCTATTTACTGAATGACTTCACACATTTTCCAATTTGATTTCCTCTACAGTTATGCAAGAAATTAACCACTAAAACGTTCCCATAACCTTAGTAATAGCTACAGAAAATCTTGAATTAGAAAATGCTAATTTGAAATAGCAAGTTTCATGGACAAGACTTGCCAAAATGGTTTCCCAAAATCAGTATGTGATACATGGTCCAATTTAGTGGCTAGGATATGGCACACCTAAGCAAGTGGTCCATCCATTATTTAAGAAGTATAACACCATTATAATGTTTGCCCTTCAGTCTAAGCAATCAGTGTTACAAGAGAAAGTTGCATTTAGATGGTTGTATCACTGACTGACTGCTGCTTTTGGAGCAAGGATATGGATACCAAAGGGAGGTAGGAAGCAACACTAGATTTTCAGTTAAAATAAAATGGATACAATGAGCATCAACAAATTTGCAGGAACAAGACATTAATCCAAAGGAAACCGTTGCTAGTTGTGACGTGTAACATACCAAGTTCTATTAACCTTGATAACAAACTAGGAAAAACTGATTACTATGGTGATAACTTTTAATGAGTTCTGTGGGAATGAGGGTAAACAGAAACTAATACATATATAATATTTCTCTGTTGAACAAACTGGTAAGAATTTTTATATAAAACAGAACACAGAGAGATCCAAAGATGATGTAATTAAGAGTCAAAATAGCTTGTAGAGTAGAAAGCTGTGCATCACAAACTGGAGATTTTTAAAAGCATTAGCAAACAGTGGGGCGAATGATTCGTTTGGTAACTACACCAGATTTCCAAAAGGCCTTCAAAATGATCTTGCAACTACTCTTCATAGAATGAATAATCATAGAATGATTCTAATCATAGAATGGTTCGGGTTGGAAGGGACCTTCAACATCATCTAGTTCCAACCCTGGATTTAGTTCCAATTCCTGGACAACTCTTGAGATGCCATGGGATAGATGACTGATTTTCTGAGGTGTTACTTACTTATTACAAAACAGGTAACAAGGGCTAGAAATAAACAGACAGTTTTCACAATTACATAAACCAGTGGTTCCACAGGGACTGGTGCTGAAATTGTGGAATTCAGTACTTTCAGAACTAACATGAAAAGAGAGTATTGAAGTAATAAAGGACGATTTTGTCTTTTCTAATCGTCCTGGTTTCAGCTGGAACAGAGTTGCATTTTCTTCCTAGTAGCTGCTGAGTTTTGGATTTAGTATGAGAATAGTGTTGATAACACGTTTTAGTTGTTGCTAGGTAATGCTTATATTAAGTCAAGGACTTTTTCAGCTTCCCATAGAAGCAGAGAGGGAGCATAGACAGGACAAGCTGGCCAAAGGAATATTCCATACCATAGGTGTCATGCTCAGTATATAAATGGGGGTTGGCCACGGGACAGGAATCTGCAACTGCTGCTTGGGACGAGCTGGGCAATCAATCCTTGGGTGGGTGAGCAATTGGATTACATCACTCTATTTTGTATATTCTTTTACCATTATTATTATTATTATTTTTCTCTTCGATACTGTTCTATTAAACTGTCTTTATCTCAATCCACGCGGTTTTTTCCTCCTTTTTTCTCCCTCTTCTCCCTATGCTACTAGGGAGGGGGTTTAGGGGGGAGGGAACCGCTGCGTGCTCCTAGTTGCCATCTGAGGTTAAACCACGACATTCATTTAGGACAGTCAAAGTTGACAATGAAGAACTGAAGATGGCTATCACAGTACCAAGTGATCAGTCAATAAAACAGACCCTATGCAACATCAATAAAGCCAAATTAGTGTGTATAAAGTCCTAAGTCTGTATAAAATACTGAGCTATAAATTAGTTACTGCTATTAAGCATAAAGATTTCTGAAGTCAATTAAGAAAATTCTTGAGGTACACTAGCTCAATGACGATTAAGAGATAAAGAATGTTAGGATTTTGCAGGGAAGACCAGATTGTAAAGAAAAAAGGGGTTTACTAAACCAGCATAATCCATATGCTTACATCTTAAATGCTGCAAACAGTTCTTGTCCTTACTCCATGTAAATTCAGTAAGCAGCAGGACTAAACCCAAAAACCCCTACTTCTTCACAAAATTAATCTCTAAATTGTTGAGACAAACAAGATAAAAGCAAGCACAGGGGACAGTAGAGGATACGTCCAGCAAGGACAATGTCATATGATGGCTTTGAGAAAACTTCCAGGTGGGTCATTAAACCAATGACTGATTAAAGCTATACCAGCATACAGAAACTTTGCATGCTCAGTGCCACACAGAGCAAGCCTTTAGCCTCGATCAAAAAGGGAAAAATTCAAAGCCAATTTTTAACACTCCAGGGGACAGTCATGAAGTGGGAGCTTGACTGTTATAGCTTAGTGAATTCATATTTATCCTGTAGCATCTTATAGTCAGGCCAAACAACCTTGAGATAAATGGTATTGAAACCCACTGTGTAACTTACCTTCCTGTTGGAATAACATTTCACCATAAATAAGTGCATATAAATCTCTACTTAGATTCTTATGTTTATTCTTTTTCAAAAAGCACAGCATGGTATTTTGCTATTGCATGTGCCAAAAACTCAGCATGAAAACATTAAATTTAATCTTAAGTCTCTGAATAGCATCGTGGGTTTTTCCCTATCTCCATAGCTATGCTAAGAGTGAAACTATAATTGGCAATTTTTGCAATGCATTCATCTGTAAACATGCTACATAGACTGGAAAAATAGTGATAAACTGAAACAGAACTTTGAACTACTGACAGAAAACTAATTGCACCAAGGGAGATAGCAAGCCAGAAATGTGAATCATTCCCTTACTCCTTGTGCAAGTATTTACAGTATATTTTGCAGTTTACTTGGTGACTTCCAACTGTCCAGATTACCATCTTAATGATTGTAACTGCCCAAAGTAATCTGAAACATGAGCCAGATTAAAATCTAAACCAATGCTATAAATACTTACAGATTGAGGCCTTGCCTTATGATTCATTGTATTTGAGTGCTATTCATCAAGTGGGGTTTTTTTTAACATAATAGAAGATGTAGCAACATTACAAGGTTAGAAGGGTGATCTCAGCTTTCAAAAAAAGCACCACAGAGCACCTTGGACATCTTAATCCCAGAGTCTCGACTGCATGAGAGCTTTTTATTATCCATAAAGAAATGAACGGCATTAGTAAACAGGCATTATAATGTTTATCTTTGTAAACAGTAAAAAGAATGTTCTCCCACCCATAAATAACATGTTTGGTTGTTGGTGTCTTTTTTAGGGGGGGTATTGTTTTCTTTTTTTAACTAAAGGCATTTCGTAAGAAACTTCAGACTCTCTTTTGCATTCTAGAACATGAAAAATGTTCTGGTGTGATTGCAGTTTACACAGCAGTTCAAGAAGAACCAGAACAGGGGCTTCCCCTTCCTCCTGAAAAAAACCAGACCTACCCTCTATGATCCAAATCACATACACAAAGGAACACACATGAGGCACTGGACAACAAATTCCACTGCTATCCATAAAATGGGCAATAAACCCAGGAGCTATGAGGTATCACTGACAGTCCAGACTCACCCACGAAGAAGTCCTTCTACATGGGCTTAGAGGCCTCTCTCATTCCCCAGCAGCAGAAACCATCAGGGAGTAGAAACTAAGTGGAACTTCCATGGCAACAGAATCAACAGGCCCAAGGTTCTGTGACTTGTGTTTACGTGGGCACTTACGAAAATGAAGCAGGATGTCTTTGTGCAAGTAAGTGGCATACATATATAGCTACACGTTGCGCAAGATTTTTAAATAAAACCTGCATGTGGAATTTAAGGGAAGTACACACGTGATCCAACAGTGCATCGGCCTCTGTAGACTTCAGCAAAGGAAATAAGTTTTAGAACACCACTAAATCCAGCTGTAATAGTAGAGACTGCTGATGGTCACAGGCCATCTCCACAGATGGCCTTCAATCTACTATGGCACACAGCAGAGTATTTTAAGCTAAAGACAAACTCACTTATTACATTTGATATGGCATAAACTCATTTTATGCTTTTTATGATCTGATTTTTTTTTTTTAAGTAAACAGCCTCATTTTGATTTCCTTTAGGGGTTAACAAAAAAGCAACCATAGTTAATAGAAACAATCACAGCAAAGCCAAGTCCTCAGTTCAGATAATACCCATCTGCTCAATTACAAGTCATAGGCAAAGTCCAACTACCAGAAATTGAGAGTAATTAAAATTAGAGATGAGAACGCTTTATCCACAGTAATTCAATCACACACACACAAACGCACAAACATGCCGTCACTCCTATAATTGCAGTGATGCATGACTTGAAGTGAACAGCCTTAATGGTATTATTCATGGCTTTGATGAGTTCACAGTACTTTGTTACAGTACTACAATAACAAAGTTACTGCAAATATCTGAAGTAGCAAAATTTGAGATGTTTCAACAGTCTTCACTCTCCCTACAATAAAAATACCCAACTATTTGCTAGCCAATATAGGTAGGAAATAAGTAACTTCTTCAGGGATGCTCCTTAAAATCTACTGGGTGGTCTCTATCAAAGCTGTTCTGCAATGGAAGGAAGATTTCACTCATTGGACTTGCTCCTGGAAGACAACAGTTGTTGCTCACAGACAAATTTATAAATTGTAAAAAAAAAAAAAATGCCCAAGAGAAAGACATAACCCCAGCGGCAAAAGGCAAAGCCCACAAGACAATGAAATAACACACTAATCTGGTTAGACCAAATTACATCCAACACTTCATATATGACTTAAGTACAACTGTGTACCTTGGCACCAAGCAAGTGACTAGTAAAGCATAAAAAATTCTGCCTGAAGAAGTACCTGAACTGCAATAACCCCAGACTAGCACCTTCCTTAATGCAGGATTAGTGTAGGTGTTCAGAAAGATGAAAGCTAACATACATTCCTAAATCACTGAATAAAACCACAACAAAATAAAGTGCACCTGAAAAAAACGCAGAGATGTCATGCACTGTTTCTGTTTGCAAGTGGTTCCATTAAATTAGGAAACAAAGCATTAAATTTTTACAGGCTTACCTGAAATGTACTAGAATGTTGCAGCAGTTTTGTTTTGGTTTTTTTTGTTTGTTTGGGGTTTTTTGGTTTTTTTTTTAATGAGAATGGGAGTGTAGGGATGAAGGAGATTCTAGAATTTTTAGAAGATAAACTTCAAAGGGAAGAAATTAGAAGATTTTGGGGTGACAGGGGAAGGAATTGGGAAATTTTCAGTGGAAATGCACAGTATTATAGAACTGAAGAGATTACGGTATAAAATGACAAGAAATCACACATAAAATGGTTTCCAAACTTTGAAATGCCACAACACTGGATATAAACTATCAAAAATTTTAATTGCATTTCAGTAGTTGGCATTAAATAATTTCCCCAGTGCATCTAAAACTTCCAGTGGAATATGAGCAAAAAAATAAGTGTGAACAGGATTTTACAGACTTGGATTAATACTTTTGAAAAGGCATCTAAGAAACATAGGGATTCTCTTCCACTAAGCGTTAAAGACAGTTTCAGCATGCCTGAATGGTCTACCATTTTCCTCTAACTATGCATTTACAACAACCTTAATTATAAATGGCACCTCTACAAAGAGCTCTTGCCACGTCTCGGCTAATACATGTAGCAATTTTTTACATGCAAAAATCCCACATGATCATCAGAACAGAGGTAAGACCAATTTGCAAAGTTTTTTGGCAAGGTTAGTATCACAATTTAACAACACAGATGTCATCAGTATATTGCAATAACTAGTTGTACAAGTTAAAAGTGTGCAAAGGATAAAAATAGTAGGTCTAAACCATATGATGCATTCTCGAGCAATGGCACAAAGAGCACAAAAATACAGTCTGTTTCCAGACACTGACTGAGCACAATGAAGGCCAGATGATGCCATGAGAATCTGAACCTGTATTCCGGCAGAAGGCGTGATATACAAAGATCTGCAAAACCTATCATACCTAATCTCCATTCTCCTGCCAGTTGTCTCCTATCCAGAATTTGTCACCCAATTCAAACCAATGGGGCAGTAAGCAGTTCTTTCTGCCAGCCAAACCTTCTGTCAACTAACCTGGGGAAAATAACATCAATTATTAACATTAAAGAAAATCAACATGCCTCAGTCACTCCAGACAAAAGAAGCAAGCACAAAACAATTTAAAGACTTGCTGATGAATACATATCAGAAATGAACACTGTGAACATATAAGTTGTTTTCCTTTAGATTAACTAAATTGTTTATCTACAATGTTTCTCTACTGCATGACCAACTTATTTATAGAACTCCATTATTTAACAATTCCTGCAATTATGAAATAACATATATATTAAAAAAATGAAGAAATCATTCAGTGCGACTCTGGCACAACATGACCCCAACACAAAGAATAATTCACATTTTAACACCTCCTTCCCTCTCACCCCTCAACCCATCAGCAGAAGACTGCCTGAAGCTGGAACAATGACTGCAATTTTAGTTTGGATGCCAATTTCATTGCTGATCTGCTCCTCAGCTTTTAAGATTTCCTTCCTGAAAAACGTCCAGCCTTCCTGGACACCTTTGCACTTCAGGACTGCCTCCCAAGGGACTCTGTCAACCAGGCTCCTGAAGGGACCAAAGTCTGCAGTTCTGCTGACCCCCCTCCTTGCTTCTCCGAGAATCAAAAACTCTATCATTTCATGATCACTATGCCCAAGACGGCCAGCAACCATCACATCCCCCCCAAGTCCTCTGTTCACAAACAACAGGTCCAGCAGGACTACCTCCCCAGTTGGTTCCCTCACCAGCTGTGTCAGGAAGTCATCCCCAACACACTCCAGGAACTTCCTAGACCGTTCCCTTTCAGTTGTATTGTACTTCCAGCAGACATCTGGGAATCTGAAGCGGAAGGTTGGAGAGAAGGTTCTGGAGATGAAATAATCATAGTTTCGGCAAAGACATTGAGAAGAGGACAGAAAAGCAGCTTTGGGGTCTGCCAATCAAGCTCTTCAAGAAGACAACAAAAAATAAAAAACACGAGTCTTGGGAATTTTGTATATATAAAAACACTTTTCATGCTTTTCTTACCTATAACACTTGTAAAAGTTGAGTTAATTCTTGAACTAAAAGATCTAAATCTTCTCTTAACTGGTTTTCTAACATGTAATAATGTTAAAATACTTATAAACGGCAATTAACAAGTGAATGCAATTGCACGCCATCATCATGAGAGGAAAAAGTACATACAAAGGAAGGAAATACTTACATTTCATTTTTTCCCTTTATATCTAAAAGGTGTATTTATGTGATTTTGAATAAAAGGTATTAAAATAACACAGAAGAATAAACATTAGAAAATCAACATCACTAAGTAAGTTTTCAGTCTAATTCTATCAGGAAAGAGAATCTGAAGAGTCAGTTTCTAAGGGCAGAGTTGAAGATAAAACTTAAGATTTATCAACATAAACAAAATTACAAGCATATAAAAACTAGTTTCCTGGAAACTCATGCATCAAATGCAATAGCACGTTTCATTTTACTTATATGAATCTAAAAACTTCACACCATCATGACAAATGGATGACAGTATTTGTTAAACAATGTCAGTGGGTTATAAAGATTAATACCCACATTTGTCCTTGCATAAATTAACTATCCAAAAACTGATAAGCTGAGACTGATTCTCTGTTCATAGGAGGTTTAACAGAACTATGAACAATGGTATCATCATTTATAATCGTTTCATAATTGCAATGACATTTTCTATACAATTCATTAGCTCTTGCTTTCCTTCATGAACAACAGACCATCATTTAAACTGGCTATTTGCAATCAGACCTCTTTTTCACTTTTAAAGACCTGATTTCATCTAATTTTTGTTTTCTGTAGTGCTAGTTTTCCTTTGAACACGGTATCACACACAAACAAAAAATAAAACACAACTGAAACAAACGAAAAATCCAATTTCATAAAGATAGGTGAATACAAAAAGGAGAGACCAATAGACTTAGAAAAATAGCATTATTAGCCCATACAGTAGATGTCATTAATTAACACTTAGAAAAAACAAAACAAAAAAACCCAACAACAACAAAAACACCCAAACTTTCAGCAGCTCACAATTCACCCTTTTTGATCTGCCACAGAATTCTCCTTCCCCCAGTGCTACATCAGAGAAGTACATGTATCACAATGGGAGAGACAATTTTGCTCTATGTATACGTTCTGTTTCAGCAATGCCACAAGTGGCTGGCACACAGTCACAAGATCTTCTCACTGGGAGCTCAGTTCCTTCCCATCCTCTCAGCTGTACCTCCCTTATTTGGCTTATTTCAAGGACAGAAACGTAACATCCGGAACTCAAAAAACACAGTGACTAATCCACTTGCTACTGACTCCGTGCAAAATTTTTGCATTGACTTTAATGGGAGTTACACTGTACCTTTAAAACGCCCATAGGTCAAACACAGCTAAAAGTACTGAATTTACTCTCCAAATCGTCAGTGAACCAGAATACCCCACATTAATAACATAATTTTATAGAATGACTTGCCATCCAAGGCTCAGGTGACACCGTGTGAAAAGCAGATCCATAACGTAAACCACAAAATAGGTATTCCCAACTCTTACTATGTTTGGGAAGTAGATTTCGTATCTGGTAGAAAAATCTGCCCTATCAATCAACTGGTGATGCAACATAAATTTTTTAGTAGGCAATTCTGTTGTACGGTCTAGAATTCTGAATCATAAGAACTACTAGGGAAGGTGTGTTTACTGTATTTATAAAAAAAGTATACTATATTTTTCAATATGAGTTTAACACTATAGGACTAATCACTTCCCTTGCCAACCTGGAAGATGCAGCCAGGGTTGCAAACTCAGCCATTAAACTCAAATGTGAGTATCTGACACTCTGAGACAGCACAGTATCAATTTTGAACTGAGTATATCATTTAAAAAAATATGCCCATGTTGACATTTGTTGTAGAATACTATTTTCTGTAGAAAAAACAGGTCCATTATAAATCTTTTCTCATATTCCTTTCATCTCAAAGATGACACAAAACACTCCACGTATATTATCTGTCCTAATTACTATGTAATTTCCCAGAAAGTTAGATATTTAGACAGAGCAATACAAGACTGTTTTACTCTCTCAGAACATAGTAATGGTGCTAATACACTGAGGAGTAGAGAGACAGTGGCTTGCACTGTTCCTTATAATTATTCTTAATAATTACTTCTTTGTACATGATCTAATAAAAAAAAATCTTCCGAAAGCAAGCGGGGGACACCGCCACAAGCGAACTCAGCAGATCACTTAAGAGCAAGCATGACACTTGAAGTTAAACAAACTAAATTAACATGTGTCAAAAGCTTCTACTAAAGCTTCTTCAGAAGATGTTCTACGCATGGTTTAGAGCAAATACATGAATGTTTACTTTTCTGGACCTCATGATTATGTAGGCCTACACATCACTGCTACTTAAGTTACAGTTTCTGCCTTTACTTACTGTGAAATATTGTCAATCATTCAACTATGCTCAACCAATGAATACACAATACACCAAATAGCCAGGAGTCTATTCTGAAAAGAGCAGCCCCTGCCTTTTCCAACAGGAAAGATTTGCAACCTCCCAGACTCTATAAGCAATAGGAAGGTTCATAATCAGTTTCCATTAAAGGCTAACTTACACATGGGGGAAAAAAAAGAAACAACTGGCTTTTTATCATCTGTTTAAATTTTGAAGACACTCAGTGCTTTGGTAAATACCATTTCCTGCTATCAAAGGTCTCTTCCGTGAGGAGATTTATAAGTACACTTTGCTTGACAAATATTTTTCACTGAAAATTCTGGAAATGGTACAGTGCATCTTTTTTGGTTTATGAGGTGTTTCTACATACATCAGCTTGAAAAAGTAGCCCACATGGTTTCCATTTCAGCTTTCTATCACAGCAATTACTGTGGAACCGAGATACTGTGAGAATCTCCTGTTTTATGTGTATGCACACTGATACGCAGTTCCTTTTCTAGAAGGAGACTTCTCACAGCCACAGAGAGGATTAAGAACCTTAGAGCTAAATGAACTTGTGATGATGGATAAACATACCCACTGTAAAGTAGCCCTTCTGCTTCATGCACCCACAGTTTGCTCAAGTAACTTCTATGCAGCTATACACTGTGCAGAGTATGAACACCTACTGTGCGGAGACATTTCAAACAGATGCAACAGCTTCGCAAAACCCTACGCAAACTGATCACCTATTGGTTTCCTTTTGAAATGTTACAAAAAATTTTCCAAGCATATAAAAGAATAATCAGATTCTGAAAATTATCATACCTGATACAGCAAGAAAATCATCAATACTCGTTATATCATCCACAGCTTCGGTAAGAACATGGATGTGATTCTCCCATGTGCTCCTATACATCTCCATGTTGTTTTTCACGACTTGACTTTTTGGTCTGGCAGCCAGAGCTAAAGCAGCATTAATGACCTGTACCAAAAAAAAAAAATCACAAAACCCAACATCTAAATAATTATGTATTCAGAAATAAAATGTTATGATTTACTTAAAATTGCAGAGCAGCATTTTTGTTCTGTAAGCGAAAGTGTTGCTCAGCATTTGTTTTTGTCCTCAGCGTGAATACCAGCCAGATGTAGCTTAGGCTAGCTTCCATCTTAGCTTCATGAATTAAGACGCTAATGGAATAGGACAGCAAAAATCCCAACATTTTATTTTTAGTTTAGAATTCATACTATTCCAGTTTGCAAGATATCAGGAAGTTTTTACTTACATAAGGCACACACTTACCGGTACCGCATACACCACTTCGGTTTTGAGTTTAAACTCTTCAACAACTGTTATTACAAAGCTTATTATGGAGTATCTTCACTAAAAGAGGTATTAGCAGCCTCTCTCATGTGAAAGTGGAAGGCTTTGCCAGGACAACAGGTATCTCTTTTAGGATCAGTGGCATGGGACATTAACACATACTACATCTATATAAAAGCAGCAGACATATTTTGAAATCAGTTAGGCCTAGAAATAGTAACTATGTATACTAGAAAAAGGTAGATTCCATCTCTCCCAGGAGAGACTAATTGAAGATGGAAATATTTGATCCTGAAGTGATTACTTCTATTGATACCTCTTTCATCAGTTAATCAGCTAGAGAGATTTTTTCCTAATAGAGCTTTTTGTTGATATTATATCTAAATATTATATAAACTAATACATATTGCAGGTAGAAGGCGAATATTAACCTTACACTAACCTTTTTTCCCCTTCCCAATATTGTTTATTTATGAAGGGGAGAATGGCTTTAAGACGACAAAACACCATATAAAGCAAAAAACGTGAAAAATAAAACCACTACACCACACTAACCCCCAGTGCTGACAGTACACTCACGAAACATTCTCAGTATCATGCCACTGTAATCAAGTCATTGCACCAAAGAATAAGAACTAGGAAATTGCTCATCCTAAATCCATCCGATGTTTCTTTACAATAATATCAATCCTCTTGCCCCTGTTCTGGATCATAAGCGAAATCTGTAATCAGTTTTGTTTGGCTGGTATTTTTACATATCATATGACTTACACAGTTGGTGAAATTTAAATGATGACTTAGTGATATTTGTGCTCTCATAATGAAGGAACATATATAATTAGGCTTTCAGAAGAATACTGCTGGGATTGAGTCTTTTTACTAACAATTTGGATGAGGAAGAATAGATTATGTGCCGATTACTTTACTAGATGGTCAGAGGAGGCTACTACAATGAAGGACAGGGTAAGATTTCTTCACCAACTCCGCAAGTGATCTAAAAATTAGATTTCTGTCCCGTAAGTACAAATATAAAAGCATCCTATTCTCCACTAAGAAAAAAAAAAAATTCACCACAAGCAAAACAAATTTAGAATTGGAACCAACTGGACAGGTAGTAGCAAAAAATGCATCCGCATTTACAGTGCATCAGTCAATAAATGCCAAGTCCACCATGCCAAGTGGTTGCAAAAAATAAGGTACTGTCAGAAAAACCGACAGTCTGAGAAGTATGAACAGAAGAAATACCTGAAAAACCACGAGGTAAGTGCTTTGCTCTACTTTTGCACAACTGAATTATAAGTGTAATACTCTATCCATTTCGGGGCACCATACTTCTAGAAAGACACAAAGAGTTTCTCTCCCACTGAAGACGTAACAGCATCAATATCATCATCATCATCATAGATCTAAAAAAACATAGAACTGTGAGAAAAGACTGAAAAAAAACCTGAATTCAGTCTGGAGAAGGAGAGACTGAAGAGAAACAGAGTAACTGCATAGATTAAATACATAAACTACTCCATGCACATCATGAAAAGCAAAGAAGAATCTTTAAATTGCAGGAAGGGGAAAAGTCAAAAAAAGAACACAACAAAAAAACCCCAAGCCAACCAAATAAACACTAACCCAACTTTTTGCAGGCAAAAAGCTCTCCATTTACCTTAAATTCTCTAACACTTAGAGAAACTTAGTTTAAGATTAGAATATCAAGCACGCTAATTGTTACTACATTATTAACATGTCACACTGCATAAAATTGCATCAACATGCAGTATCACACCAACATACCAGAATAATTTACTACATATTTTCACAAAACAGGAATGGAATTACCATGAAGTTGTTACTTAATTTTCAATAATGACATAATAAATATATTTAAACACTGTTTAATTGTTGTCTGAATGTGACCCATCAGGAGCCACACTGTCTCAGAATTATTACTGAATTAGTGGCGATCTATGCTGCAAAACATCTGCAAAGTTACGCAGAAAACCACTGAATAAAGCTGAAGTTGTCATCTCCCCTATTTTCCAGATTACGAATACTGAAATTATGTAATTCATTACACTTTCAGCTTTTTGACAATGAATTTTGCCTTCATATATACAGCACAGTACCATGCACCTACCTTAAAGAACATGCTATCAAACTCCCATATTTAGAAAAGAATTTAAAATTTTAGTAATGAATCAAGTTAATTCTGAATAAATGCAAAAAGTGCATGCTATAGCAAAAAAGTGCTCAACAGTTGAAAAATTACAGTCTGAAAGTCCTGAGTCTGATCAGTATTTTTTTAAAGCTGCACAGCCTGTTGTTTTAAAGTATCTGATTATAGTAATAATCATCATCACCACTTGATCTGTACCTCCAATAATATGGAATAGTCCTTAAAATAAAAAAATAAAATTAAAAAATAAAAAGAAAAAAGAAAAAAAAAATCCATCACTGCCGGGTATGGTTTTAACAATTTGCCTATGAAACACTTTTTTAAAAAAGTTCAGCTCACAAGTCTCATTTGAAAGTCTGACTCCATGCAGTATCCTTAAAACAAAGCCAGCAACTTTTAAAATAACAGATGTTACAAGCAGGTGACAGAACACTGCTCTAGCCAGGCCCAGTAAGGACTTAGAACTGACTCTTCTTTTTCCTCTTCTGATTATAATTCGGTTGTGCTAAGCACAGTTTTACCCACAGTTTTCAGGCATCCTTTCAATATAGCCCCTCCGCTGTGTTCCACAATTTTGTTTTATTCATGCTCCAGATCTACATAGTCTGCAACAAAAGCATTTATCAGCTGTATCACCTGGCAGCAGATCTGTCTTGATGGTGTATGATCCTACTCCTAAAAGCAGGCACACCATTTGTGTGTCTTATGTGAAAAACACAATCCCAATTGCCCACTCTCATTTATTGTTTCTTTTAAATGCAATTGCCAGACAGTATATATGGTTAAAATACTGAATGTGCAGAAGGTGCCTTAGATTTTAGTTTGTAAATAACATTCTCTCCTGCAATAAATGCAGGAAAGAACCATAGGAACTTCCAGGGAGATTAGAAGAGAAGCTCTCCCAAATGAATGCTGAGTGCAGCTTGGAGCACTCCTAAAATCACACATCATTTCTAGCATTTAAAAAATAGCAATAGCGCAGCAATGCTGATACAGATTAAAAGGTGGATCATTTATACCTCATCAGAATGCAGACATTAAAAATGAGTCACCAGGGACCTCGAAGCCCTGTGCAAAGACACCAACAAAGGTGCGTATCTCCTAGGCATAACCACATGCACTATTCATTTGCAGCATCACTTCTTTGGAAACACAGGCTCTCTTCCTGCAGACATTTATTTATGCTTTCATAGGCGATTGCTTCTGGCTTCTCAAGTAAGTCAACAGACCACTCAAGCTGCTAAAGGCTTGTATTTCTATTTATGTACACTGCTTCTACTGAAGGCTCTGCAAGCACAGGACTTTTTTAAAGCAGGGAATTTATGAGCTTATTAGGGTTCATTTTTATAAAGGTAAGTGTTCAGCATGTTCCTCTGTTATAGTACTACCTTTGACACTAAACATACACTTTGAATAAATGCTTCAAAGCAGGCAGTAACATACTATGCTAAAGCCAGTCTCAACTGACTTCCAATTTCACCAGTAATAGAAACTACTTCCTTTGATTATTAAAATAAATGCTTAAAATTCAAAAGATGCAACTGTAAGCAGTTTAGGAACTATGCTTCAGATCACCTTTTCAATTTTGTTACCACATGCCTCACGACCTGCAGTGATGGAGTCCATTGCTTAAGGCTTCTACTGGATTGAAGGTACTTCAGCAACAGGACAAAATGGAAGTTTTCATTTGATAAGACAACTTTATTTCTCATCTATAAGGAACTGCAGACTGCCACTATTCCAAGTGACTTGGTAAAAATGTAATAAAAAATCCCACACATGCACAAACGAACAAACTAAATGAGGAAAGGTCTGCACTAACACCCTTTCCCTTTCCTTTATCCCCTTTAAGACAGACTGAGCTTTCAGTTCCTAAACACTATTCTCCTAAGTGTAGACTAAAGACCTTCTCATTAATGAATAATTTTAAGCTCCAGACATGGAAAACGAGGAAGAAAACACGGTGACTCAAGACCTGCACACAGACCATGTTTTTAAAACAATTCTGCATTTGGTACTTCAGGAGAATCACTTCTGGTGACAGTACGTATCACATCCTTCAGCTCCTCACAGAAACTTCTGTGGAACAAACGTAACCCTACCAAGCTTCAGCTCAGCGCTCAAATCTCTTTGGTTGAGAGGCAATACTGCCTGTGATGCTCTTTCTATATGAAGCATAGAATACACAAACAGAAAATGCAGTGTAGTAATAGTGGATTTCCAGATTTTTTTTTTTAAAATAATATTAGCAGTTTAACCATTTTAGGAATTAATAACTTTGGAATCAGTAAAAAACTCCACTTCCTTTGACCTTGAGAAGACTTGGTGTTTGTTTTTCAGACGTACAAGCCATACTGATAACCACTTACACTTACGTAATTCGTCCTACTCTACCTTAAGCTTTGTTTTCAGCAGCCAGTACACAATATGTCATGAGGAAAAAAAAAAATAATTTCAGTAAAAACACAGAACAAGAATTTATAAAGCAAACAACAATCTTAATGTCGGATGCTTGTAACTATTCCAAAAATTATACCCAGAAAACGTGTAACCTAACAACAGGACAATATCTGTGCACACAAATAAATGGGAGAGAATTAAAAAGCAGAAGAGGAGAAGCAGAAGAGAAGAATAAAACCAACGTCCCAAATTAAATATATTCCAAGTTATCTTCCACTTTCTGAAGAAGAAGAAACAGTTGAAATTACATACTGGTCCTGGAAAAAGCCATAGAAGATTTCGCAAGATACCCTAATAGGCCTGTATATACTGGTACATTAGCAATGAGAATGCAACCTTCACCATTTCCGTCAGCCTATTACTAACAATCCTGCCTAACTGAAGGGACAGTTACTACGCACAAAACCAAACTGGCTGCATAGATACTAAACTCTCCATCACTGTAGGTATTTAAAAGCAGGGTTAGTTAAAATATCAGCTAGGAATACTTTAGATCTCTAAACGATGGATCCCGTATTGGTGGAAGAAAAGGAGAAGGAAAGTGGACTATACATGACATCAATATGACATCAAAATAGAGCTAAACTGAAATGGTTTCCTGCCTTGATAACTAACATTTGTTATAGTCCAGGAGAAGAACAAGAGTTCTAATACTGCCAGAAAGACAAGACATCAAGGCTGGCATCAAGCAGGCATCATCTACATACTGTGGGGCATTTTAAAATGGCATCATTAACTTTAGCTAATATTTTTTCCATACAAACTGTAAGCATTTGAAAATGTTATAAAGTAAATTTATAAATACTTGCCATTACTAGTTAAGCCTCAAAATTGAGTACTTTTTGGAAAGCCTGTTTCAAGCAAACAGCATATAACTACACAATTCATGCTACTTTTTTAATATGCAAAACACACCCAAAAAAAATTCACTGCCAATCCCTGTACATGCCAGGGATTTTACAATAAAGATTTTTAGCTTCTCTCAGGTGGACATTCAGCCCAAATTTTGATTCTAGGATGTGGACTGCACAGATGTGCACCAAGCAGGAAGAAATACTACTCAGCTATGGCAGAAGGAGCAGATCTGTTCTGTCTTTGTTGGTCTGATCTCTGAACTGCTTCCTAAACCATACCGTGAGACAGACAAGCTTGCAAACAGGCTTTCAGAAAGAGTGTAAGTGGGGTGCTTTCATTCACACTGCCCATGAGAAACACACACAGGAATCCCCACGAAGCTAGGCTTTGCAGCACACAGATGTCTGCACGATTTGCAATAAAGCATTGAGAGCACTGGCTATACAACTATACCAGTGTCTGCTGCTCAAAGGGTCCAGGAGATGGGCTACAAAGCCAGAGGAAAGTGTGGTCAAGTACCAGCACCCAATTAAATACCCTCTGAGCTTGTCAAAACAAAACAAGATCTGTACATCTGATCACATTTGGATATTCCACAGTTGCATATGAGAAATAATCTCCGGTTTCTTTATTTCAACATCAATACCAAAGATACCAGAACTTTCCAAGTACGCCGTAATACATAAAAGCCCATTTCTGTTTGGCTCTATGGCAGCTCCCCCAGCACTCTCTTAGAAACATAAGAAGTTTGCAAGAGTTCAGACACTGTTGTTTTCGTTCGTATTATGTTTGATTCAATTTCATGGGATCAGTTTTCTGAGCTAGGGGCTCAAAATTTCACCTCAATACTTCTTAGGTCACATTGGTCCTGCTTCCATTCACCACACTAACAGTTTAGGGTTTAAAATGTGTCCATCACGACTGAAATACTAAGTAATTTCTAACTTTTCTGTTCAAGCCTCCAATAAGATATCATCTGAAAGTCAAACCCTACTGAATACTATAAAGACTTTTTCTTTCTGTATGTTCTTTGGTTTAGTGTACTTATGATTGGCTCTGCCAAAGATAAGACTGTGTAAAAAGCTGTTTCAGTAACAGAAGAACCATAAAATATTTATCTTGCCAAATGTAGTAAAGAGGTAAACTGCTTAGGAAGATCACCAAAACTATTACAGAATGTAGTCAACTTTATTAAATGGGTGCCTTTAGAAATCTAGATGACACCAGGTATCTCTGGAAATAAAGTCCTGAAACCTTCACTATGTGCAAAAACGACAGTGCAGGCAGGCAGGCATCCTCATCTAACAGTATACAGAGACTGCATTCACACACAGACTGACAGATTCTAAGGCTACACAAGATCCACAAATCAGCTAGGCTGACCACCCAAATAACACAAATCATAGAATTTACCTAACGCTTCCCTCAGGAAGTTTACAGCCAGAGGTTAAATCAGTTACATTCTACAGAAAGGCAGTTAATCTTGAATTAAATATTTCAGGTCACAATGTTCCTCATGGTTCCCAAGGTAAACTGTTCTAATGCTCAATATCCTATTAAGAAAAGACTTAATTCCCCTTTGATTAAACGTGGCTTCCAGAAGTGTGATGACACCTACATTCCATAAAACAGTTCAGATTGATACTAATGAAATTAAAATCCTGCCACAGCTAAGTTGCAGAGCACGGTACAGATCACGTGTCTTTGTTTTGCCTGGGAACCATCTCAAGGTGACAGACCTAATGTTTAAGCAAAATCGTTAAAGCTTGCTTAAGCACAGGTATACCATTAGCTTTGTTCCATCTGGGACTACCCCGAGAGCCAAGATTCATTAAATTAGGAGCAGCAACCATGAAAGGCTCCTTTGTGTAGACCTGTAGTCTTTGTTGGACATTTCCAGTATGACTGGAAAAGGGGCATTCACCATTCTGGTGTTTGTGTTGTAGAAGTCTATTCACCTCAGATCCAACAGGAACAAAAACAGCAAGCAAGAGGCAACTGCCGCTTCTGGTCATCCCAACAGTGCAATACAATGCTGTTCAGTAAGATCAGTCTCACGTTCTTCTGCTGAATCATATTATCTGATTATTTTTTTAATTGACTTCATAAAAAATCAAACTTGGCAAGAAGCTTTATCTGTTTTTTATTAAATTATATGATGTTCATGTTCAAAATCCTTTGAAATACTTGAACATCACTAGTATTTTTATGTTCAGAACAAAATACAACTACAAATCACCAAAAATTGTGAAGCCACAAGAGGCACTCACATAGGGAAAAACAAAACAAAACAAAACAAATCCACAACATATATGATTTACACTGGGGTATTCTCAATATGGTCTAAGAAACTTGAACAGATACATTATCACACAAATAAAATGGAGTTTTTAAACCCTCTTTCCCCATGAAAGGAAGAAAAAAAAAACCCAACACATACTTCACACCAGGGCTCTTACACTCTTACCAAGAAGAGACCAAGCTGAAAAAGTTTTAGCCAATTTCTTTCGCCTCATGGAGCTTAGCTCTTCTACCTCACTCCAATTATCATTTATGGCATAAATTTATCTGAACTGACCTCAAGAAACAATGTGAACAAAACTAATCTGAAGTCACTGTTTCACCATTGTTCCCTGATCTAACACACAGTTATAATTTGTTGCGGGCTAATTAACTATAGCCTTACTCTATCTTATTACAGAATATTTAGGCCGTTCTAATTCCATCAGTACCTATCATTACTTTTTCCTCAAATGTTGTCCCAAGTGTTGTATTTTTGTACAACAAATCTCACGGTTCAGGTAAACATTACCAGAAAGCTGTTATTCTTCCCACTCTACTGCTTGGGATATCGCCAGGAGTCAAATTAATAGTTTTCAAATATCTCCTTGCACTTCCGAGCACAAGTTAGCTGACGATAGCATTTATTATCATTACTTGTGCTGCAGTAACATACATATGTCCTCATCAAGTACAGGATAAACCGTACTCTACACACTCCATTAAATGAAAGCCAGTCTCAAGTTAACAGGATAATAACAGAAGATTACACAAGTTGAGGGAAGCTTGAGGATAAAGCGAAATGATGACAATAGTAAGATAATCGTACATACCTTCCACTAACTAGCTTCTGAACAGCTCATTGACGACAGCAAAATAAAGATAAGCTAAAATGAGATTTGAGGCATACACAGTAGATGTACCTCTTAGGGAGCTACTCCTGTGCACGATGGGTTACAATGGTGGGGAAAAATACAAACCGAGCAACAAAGAAAACCCCAAACCCAACAACGGTAACAACAAAAAAATCACCAACAACAAAACCAACCTGGACAGCATTAATGGGGTAGCCTTAGACTATGGAACAGTTACTCCTTTCTTTTAGAAATAACGAATTGCAGGCCAACAGACACCTATCCTGTCACACAGGGAGGGAAGCAATGTTCAGTGAGGTGGTGCCTTAAGGTATGGAGGAGTCATCCAGCTTAAGGTCAGGCAAAAGGAAACAAGAGAAGAGTAAGAAACATGTAGCAGGGTTGGAGTAACATTACAAGACGATACTTTGATCAGCATTTTAATTAAATAAAACAAGGAAAAAAGCAAGGGCAAAGGTCTGATGTGGCAGGGACTACAGCAGAAGAAAACTAGAAATTTACTAGAAATAAAATATAAGGACATTGTGAATACTGAAGACTTACTTTCTCTAACCAAATCAAGAAAAAGTCTTTATTAATTGCTTCGGTTTTGTTTGGTGATTATCTTTTTTTGCAGTTGAATAGGAGTTGTCTGTCGAGCTTTACATTCCTCTGCACCTCCAGCAGATGATTTTCCAACAAAATTAAGGGGGCAGATCCATCAACTTGACACGGTAACCGTAGAGCCAAATTCAGTCAAATATTTCTCAAAGAAGCTAGAGAGCTGAAGCTGAAAGAGCTCACCCCAGGATAACATGGTTTAGGAATCGAATCAAAAAAGGAACACGTATAGCTGTGGGAATAAATATTCCCAAGCCATTTTATTCATCTGTTAGATTAGTAATACCTTCTAAGTCTACATGTAATTACAGTCCAAGAGTAACTGTGTATGATTTCAGGTGATGGGCAGAGAGTGTATTTAAGCCCCCTCTCATTTACAACTGAAGTCTCAGGTACCCGTTTAATTTATCTCACTTTTGTCAACATCGGTAACCAGCCTTTCAATCACCTACAGATTTCTATGCCACTAATATTCTTATAATCCTGCCTCTATAGAAGGTTGCTACAAAGATAAACGTGTCACAGTTCATCTGATGCACTAACAAAAAAAAGTTGTTAGTCATTATGATACTGCCCTAGGTATTACCCTACCAGAATTAATTCACTGCATTTTCTGCATGCTGTATCCTCCCCCATTACATGCAACAACATCTCAAAAGCAGCTATCACATCAAAAGCAAGAAATCCAGACATGTGTTTCTGAAATGGCAGTCTTTTCTATTCAGAACTCAATTCACACTTTTCAAAACAAGATCCCCATAAAAAGAGGCTTCTAACACCGAATTTGTTTCTGGTTGTTTCACATTCTGTCCCTCATTTTCTTTTCTTCACTGGACAAGCAATTTACCCAACAACAGTAAACAAAGCCACAGTGTTTCAGTGACTAATATTTAAAACAGATTAGTATGAAAAGCACAAACTCTAATCAAAGAATGGGCAACTCTGCTTTTCAGACTTCACTGTCGAGTCATCAACTACTTCATCCTAGCCTTCAGAATGATGACATGCCTCATTTGCTGTGCATGGCTGGGGTGTTCATCTCTGAGGGAAAGGCAGAATAGCTACACAGAAAAATAAGATCTATGTATACAACAGTATGTACATGGAAAACAGCTTGCACTCAAACCTAATTCAGCAGAGCTCTCATGGACTCAGCCAAAAGGAACTTTCAGACACCCCCCCTCCACCCCACCCCCGAAAAAAAAGTGCATAGATAACAAAGACTTACTACCAATCCCTATTGCAGAAATGTAAAAAACATGCTTACAAGGCAAAATCCAGATTGGGACTGTGCTGATTTGTTGCCTTCTCCAGTCTCACCAAATAGCAAGCCAAACAGTCTGTAAAGCTGGCATTTCTGAAGAACTGCTCATATTCATGGAAGATGTAAACACTCACAAGCTTTTAGAAGGTGGATTTTGAGCTTTTAGAAGGTGGATTTTTCCAAGCTATTACCAAACTAATCTGAAATGCACAATTACAGAATAATTATATGATACATACTTAAGTTACTAACACTGACTCCTTCTGGGGCAAGTGACCTCACTTCTCAGGGATATTCTAGGACACGTAACAAAAATTTGAACAGATAATTACCTACAGATAATGCAGCCACATCATGAAATAGCATTTGCTGACTCAAGGATTACTACTAAAGAAACCACAGAAACACACTGGCAATCGGGTAATTTTGTTCTTGTAACAGAAAACTGTGCAGAACTTTATTTCTATTAAGTTGTGCCTTGTATTCTTCTCAAACAATACAGTGGGGGAGCTTAAATATGCACAGAACCTCAGGCTACTAACCAAAAAAAACAAACTGGCAAGCAAAAAAACCCCACTGTAATAACCAAAAGGCACAGGGATATATGACACTGGTGCTTTGGCATATGCCATAAGAAGTCATTACACTAAAAAAGATATGCAAAACCTCTAACAATTTAAAAGCTTTGAAAGTGGAGTATCTTGTATATAAAATATTTAATCATAAAATATATTTCAATCAATATAATTAAATAAAATTGAGATAATGTTGATAATGCAGTTCTAGACAATAGACAAATTCTAACCAAGGGATAAGTGCCTTCCGGGAGTAAATGAATTACCTGTTATGTTTATTAATAAAATCAACTTCAATTCTTCACTGAATTTAAAAAGGTGAAATCTACCCCCACTAAAAAAAGCTAAAAGGAGATGCAAAGTTAGGGAAGATCTTTTAATCTTTTAATTGTATCAGAAGCGACACATCAGTGGCAAAGCAAAATTGTAATTCCACAAGAAAACTTCCCTCCTCTTCTGAAAACGGGAAAAGTTCTATTCATATCTCACTGCACTCTCACAAAATCCTGAAAAACTTCATTATCAAGTACTGATAGCTATGAGGAGGCAGGTGTACAGGTGGTATGATGGGATAAACAAATGACCATAAGTTTTCACATTATATTCAGAAAAGATTAAAACACCTGTTGCTTCAGACAAAGACTCAAAAATTCCAGCAAGAAATAATGATGCAATAATAAGAACACAGCAATGCCTAAAATACTAAATGCAATGGTTAAAATACTTAGGACAAATTATGATCCAGCATAAAATTACAAAGTCCTATTTGTAAACTTCCTCTATTTTGGCAGAACTAGCATTTAAATAACTGTATGATTCTGTTTCTTCCTCCTTTCCAATCATTTGAAGCAGGAAGATGGGACTGCATTGGAGCCACTTTGTTTCACAGTGACACAGATTATGTTTGGTAGTAAACGTTAGAAGTTAAATATGGATTTACTTATTCTGAGATTATTAGGTAATTTTAATTAAGCTTTGAGAAAAGGTCACTGAACCAAGTTGGTATGTATTAACCCACCAGTCAAATCTAGCATAGACCTTCTTGATACCAACCATTAAGGGCAGATTTAATTTTTACATTGCTATTACAAGCTATTAGCAAAGAACCTTGCAAATAAATTATGAGCACACAGGTAAAGCAACCCTTCAAGAACAAACAGAACTGTGGGGTAGGGGGCAAGCCAGGAATACTATGAACATTATTGATCTGTAACTCCAAGCTAGAAATTAAATACAAACCTGCATAGCTTTATCTCCTGATGCCTGGGCAGTGGTTGCCAGTGATGCACAGAAATATGTTTTTATTACATTGGGATAAAGTTTTTGTACTTTATGAAAACAATTCGTGTAACTTCACTCAAAGGCATACCTCCTAACACAGCCTAGCACTGATGAGAGGAATGGTGTGCTCTTGCTGAAGAAAACAAAACCAAAACCAAACACAAACAAAAAACCCCAACCAAACCAAAAAAAAGTCCAAAAACCCACACATCAAACACAGTCCTCTAAAGCTCCCCTAACCCCACACACAACTACGTCCTGGTTTCATATAGGGACTACATGCACGTTTCTAAATGCACTTGGAAACCTTCCACAGGAAAGGCACATGACATGATCTGTAATGCTTCAGGGACTAAGCAGAGACCCTAATTGAACACTCTGAGACAAGAAAATAAAGGTTAAAAAGAGACATTCCCATTATTTTAGTTTAAAATGTTACAAAAGTACAACAGAACTGAAAATGCAGCAAAGTATTCAGCATTCTCATTTGGGTGGAGAGTTTCTTTGGTTCCTGGAGACAGAGGACAAAACAGACTTAACACTTAAAGAATGAATTGTAAATCCATCTGACAGCACCTCCTTTCCAGTACTAATTCACTTGGCCTGAAAAGTGAAGCAGGAAGCAGATCACAAAATATGTTGGGACTTTTTTGCTGGTCAGATTATAGATGCCTGATTTGCATGAAATTAGTAATTTCAGTTGTTAAGTACTTTCACTTTCTCTATTTCACAATACTGAAACTGAAGTAACCAAAATAAGCAAACATTTCTGTTTCTGCCTTATTGAATACAGTATCTGCAACCCCATGCTTTGTGTATGTACAGGACAACTAGATTCTGTCAGAAAACACAGAACACTTCACAAAATTTTATCAAGTCTTGACCAATGCATTCTCACATGCTAACTTTAATTTCAAGAAAAGCAAATTCTTGAAATGAAAGGCTAAAATAATCCTCAAGATTTACTGATATACAAAAGAGGAAATAAAAAAAATAATCAAAACAGAGTTCTGTTTATTATACCACAGTGGAGGTCGTATCTTCAACAGTGCTCTATTCAGAATGGAGCTCCACTATCTGCAGTTCAGTATAAACATATTCAATTGAGAACAAAGCCTCTTGATATAGCAGTGCTTTTTAGAGATGCAAGCTGCTTCAGCATTTCCTTAGGCTGTGTAAATGCTCCATCACAGTATACCAACTACACTGGTTTAAAAATTATCAGCACTAGTGATAGCTGAGTTTACAAACTGCGATAAGTCATACTGTTGTAAGCACAAGTTATACTCATATAGCTGCAGTAAAGCTTTCTGGAGTACACAGGCATAAAGGAAACTCCCCGTGGGAGTTTACAGTCTTGGGACTTGATCTTGAAAGGCGTTAACCATTAAAAGCTCCTGTGTCTGAATACAACACCCATAATTATCGATTAAGTTAGCTGCATACTGAAATGATGATATAAACTGAAGCTTATGTAATTAACCTTCTGTTTATTGTATTTCATCTATACATTTGAAATACAACTGCAATGGAACCAGAACAACTGCAGTGTAACTATACTACAGTCTTTGAATATTTGGTAAAATGAACACACATATGGATCAAGTTTATATCCTGAGATTAAAAAAAAAAAAGACATCAGTAAAGCTCAACATGTATGCCGCAACTGTTGCTTCACGTACATTTTGAAGTATATTACGCAAAAAACCCAACCAAAACAGCAGCAAGAAAAAAATCCCAACCCACTAAAAATGTATTAAATCCACCCAATTAGTTCCTCATTCCCTCTTTGGATCTCTAACAAAACTGTCACCATTACAGACAACCCCCTTCAGTAGTCATTTGTTTAATGCCATTACCCTACATTTCCTATGAAAACTAGGAACTATGGTATGGCCTGAGCAAAAGAAATGAAGAACTCAAGACAATGAACTTTCAACTTGACACTAAAATGAGTTACTGAATAGACAGACAAGCAGAAAGCTTTAGGAGAGTTCCGTGGAGATAGGAACATGGAGGTCGAAAAGCCATAAAGCGTCTCTGGGAAGTATAGGTAGAAACAGTTTGGTGAACAAGTGGAACTGACAGACATCCTCAAATATATTCCATGTCACTCATGCAGACAGAAGAGCACAGCTTCAACTTTTCACCTGTTGCCACCAGAGTCAAAGTTTCAAGCTGCAGCAAGCACTACCTTGCCCCTTCTGGTCCCTGGAAGTTTTTTCTGTCCTCCTGAGGCCACACCGTGTACTACTGGCCCCTCACTGCAGGCTCCAAGGACCTTGCTAGGTTTTCTCTCTCTGCTGCAACCTGCAGACACTCAAATCTTCTCTTCCTGGTCCTCTCACACAGTTACTTTTGAGGGACCTAAAACAACACAACTGTGAACAGAAGAAAAAGTCAAAAAGTCCACACCTACTATTTTCTTTCTTTCTCTAGCAGGATTGCTTCCAGAACACCACTTCAGGTGAGGCACTTCAATAATAGCAGGACTGGCAAGGGAGGGAGCCTGCTTACGGTTAAGTAAGAAGAGTCAATACTTGTAAGAAATATTTACATTCTCACAGACTATTAATTCATTGAAACTGTATCATTAAAGCTTCAGTTACAGTTGGTTTTACACATGAAGTCATGTTTTTGTCCTAATGTTCTTAGTCACGTGGTTAGAACATCCTCTTACTGTTAGAGGTTAATTAGGGTAAACATGCTTGACTAGGACAAATGTTACCATCCTGTTATCAAAGCCTAACTTGAATTACTGGGTATCAGAAGTGATGTGGGTTAACAGTTCAATATTTGAAAAAATTAACTGAAAAGAATGGGTCAGACTGAATAAGGTAATTTAAGACTGATGTCCATTTAATATTCTAGCAGAAAGAGATGTGGACAATGATTTGGAAGAAAAAATGTGAAAGCCAGCAACATTAATGTTGCTCTTAACAAATCCAAAGTGTTCTACAAGTACACATCAAGTTGCCTAGCAAACCTAAAAATAGTCTTGAAAGCACCACAATTCCACAATGTACATAATGGCATCACCTCATCTGAAAAACTGAAATACAATTCTCATTGATTGATCCTGTAAAGGTATACAGGGGGAAAAACAGGCTTGAGAAACAATAATGAAAACACTGAGAACAAACACCTGAAAGACACAGATCTTGGAGCTAACAGATTAAGACAGCATCACGAGCATTATGTAAACGCATCACAACAACTAAGATACATTCTATATATTCGAGAACAAGGGAGGACTCTAAAATAAAAGAATTATGTCCAGTAACATATATATATTAATGGAATTAGCCCCTAAGAATCAGCATCATATGACTTCATCGCAGAAGCGTAGTAAGATTTTGGTTACATTGCTATACATGAAGTGGAATACTGTACCCTAAAGAGAATGATCGTTTTCTCAGGGACACACATTTCCATATGTAAGAGCATAGAACTATCACTAACACCTTGAAGATGTTACAAGTTCCTCCAAAACAAATGTTGTGTCACACCACCAGATGTGTCACACTGAAGTAGCTGCAAAGTGAAGATGATATAACACAACAGTTTCTTTGTAAACAACTGTAGTCCCAAAGATCCTCACCCCTTCATTTTAAGTGGTTTTTATTGGTAGGGTTTGTTCCCCCCCCAGTGAAATACCTCCCACCAAGGTCCCTACACATCATTCACATTATCAACCTGTAAAAGAAGAACTCAACACTACCTAAATTGTATGTCACCCACCACCAAATAACTACTTTTTTTCCCCAGTTGTTGGTACTATTTTTCTAATGCCTTCAGTCCTTTAGTCTATTTTCCACATGCAGAAACCCCAGCAGAATATTGATTTAAAACAGGATCAAGAAAGAGGCAAGCTGTTGCTTCCAACAGAAAGATGTACCATTAAGAAAATGAGAAATGGTGTGATTTTTGAACCATCATTCATTATTTATACATGCCATGATTTAGGTATGGCTAAAACGAGTGTTGAAAGGATGCAGTGTGCTATCCAGAAAAAAATTCCTTATGAGATCATCTTTCCCAGAAAACTATGCACCTATGGGTATTAATTTTGCCTTAGAGATACGGATCAAGCATCAAGAGCAACAGAGCCTGCATTCTTCAAGAATTTCAGTGATGCTATAGTAAAACAGAAAGTCAGTGTGACTTCAGTTATTAATTTAACATTAATTCTACATTTTCCCAGAAAAAGTGGAAAAGAGATAGAAGCAGTATAACAAGAAACACAAATACCTTATGCCTATTTTATGCATAAACATAAACATGGGTTCACATGCAGACAGCATACCACATCACTCATTAAGTTCCAAAGAAATCAGAAAGAAAACTTTGCTTGAAATTATTCTCTTTAAAATAGTAGCGACAGCTTTAGGATGGTAAACAAAGCTTTTTCTAACTCAGAATAGCAAATTAGCCTAGACCCTGCATCAATATCAACAATAATGAACAATAATGAATCTAAGAGACACAGGAATCAAACGAACTGCTGGTATACTTGGTACTTTTACTATTACTCCAAAGCTGCTCTTACTGATACATTTCCTAATGACTTCTAATTTGGAATTTAGTAAAGCACATAATGAAACTGCCTAACATACTTTGCATTTATCATTCCACAAACGTTACACAGAAAATCCACTTGCAGACCACGTTACCTCTCTTTGACTTCTTTAATGACATTTTAGAATTTTAGTTTCCAGGAAGAAATCATGGAAACACAAGAAGTGTAGTCATCTGCTGCTTGAATTTGATGTTACTTCTATATAAGCCATTCAAAAGTTCAATTTAAAAACTTGGAGGCTCATAAGAGATGTGAATCAGCCAAAATTTGTAAGACTCACCTCATCACACTTCTCCAGGTCAGACACCTCCCTGAGACATGCTACAATTTCCCCAAATGACAGAAGTCTGACCCTGCACCAATGAAAAGGTGGGTGTGCAGGGAATAGAAGAAAAAAAAAAAAATCTTGTGCCTTTGTTTTCCAAGCTTGTGCAGAAGACACTAGAAATTGCCAAAAAGCTTGTTCCTTAGCTGCAGTTCATAAGACATACATGCACGTACAAGAATGTGGACAATGCAGTCCCACCCTGTCAATGCTGCAGCTACACCAACTTTATGTCTACCTCACTCAGTTCCCTTGGTGCTTGCCAGACTAAGTGCTTGCGTCTGCTCCCCACCATCTACATCACCAGCTGCCTTCAGCATGCTCATGCACCCATGAGGATCCTCATCGCATTTCCAATATTCCTGTTGAAAAACATCTCAAAATTAGGTAAAAAGCTGGTAACAGTGATAGGCCTAATGCATAGAACAAAGTCATGTCAGATGGAACCACATATCAATGATTTTAGCTTCTTGTTTCAGAACAGGCATGTGTTCCCTTGTCAACCTATGCTATTTATACCTCTCTATTTCCATTACTGCACGCTACAGCTATTTATATTCTCTGCTCTTCATTGCTGTCCGCCCCTCTCTTCCAAAAACCATGCAAAACTACAGCTTTTAACAGTGGTATTATTTTGCTGTCTTGAACTACTCTAAGCGTTCCTACTGTATGACCACTCTCCTCCCCAGAATCAGTAGGGTTTTTTTTTTTAATCACAAGTCTCTAATAATTATGTTTTATTACCTTTCTTTCCTTCCCTGGCATTCTGCTGCAGGACTGCCACCAACAAAATGTGGCATCTCAGGAAAACTTACAAATTCAGAAAAAAGGATGAAGGTGAAGAGATAAAAAAGAAATACCTTTCCAGGATGAATACTTTCGAGTTTTAAAGGCACGGGGGAAAATAAATTGTTTATAAAACATTCATAGCACTTTTGTGCAGTATGAATCTACAGCAAATGCCCTCCAGCAACTTTAAGAAACTCTATCATACTCATGTCTTATGCGCACTAACTGCAGGTGGGGCAAGCAGAACAGGATAAAACAGAACAGCTTCTATACTGTCACAGAAGTTGAGGCTACTCAACCTTTTATTATGGTATTTTTACTTAGTATTACAAACTGAGAATTTGTTGAGGATTCTGTTCTAACACAACAGCCACTGGAAGATCAAAGTTGAGGCTGAAAACCACAAGGTATTTTGTAGTTTATTATTCTCTCTCCAAATAGAATCATAAAACAGCCAAGCAGCCACATCCAACATGAGACTTTCAGGGGAATCTAAGAGTCAGAGCATTATTTTTTTTTGCCCTTCAAACTGTTTATTGGAAAAGTGGAAGCCAAAGCACACATCCACCTATGTCTATTTGTATAAGAGCATAAAGCATTAGGCCTTCCAATACATTTTGGTGTGCCACAGTTTTAAGATTCCATAGTACCCCAACCAGCTGGAAATGCCATGCACTTCTTCATCTTTTTAAAACAACAAGCCTCAATTTCCACAAACAGAAAAAGGTAACATCCTACAACTACAAAGGTCAGTAACGCCCCTCTACTCCGCTCTGGTGAGACCCCATCTGGAGTCCTGCATCCAGCTCTGGAGTCTTCAGCAAAGAAAGACATGGACCTACTGGAGCAAGTCCAGAGGAGGGCCACCAAGATGACCAGAAGGCTGGAGCACCTCTGCTATGAAGACAGGCTGAGAGAGTTGGGGTTGTTCAGCCTGGAGAAGAGAAGGCTCCGGGGAGATCTTATAGCAGCCTTCCAGTACCTAAAGGGGGCCCATAGGAGAGATGGGGAGGGACTCTTCATGAGGGAGTGCAGCGACAGGATGAGGGGGACCGGTTTTAAACTGAAAGAGGGGAGATTTAGATTAGGTATTAGGAAGAAATTCTTTACTCTGAGGGTGATGAGGCACTGGAACAGGTTGCCCAGGGAGTTTATGGATGCCCCATCCCTGTAAGTGTTCAAGACCAGGCTGGATGGGGCTTTGAGCAGCCTGGTCTAGTTGGAGGCATCCCTGCCCATGGCAGGGCGGTTGGAACTGGATGATCTTTAAAGGTCCCTTCCAACTCGAACCATTCTATGATTCTATAAATGATGCTAGAAGACACAAGAAAGGTTTTCTTCTTTGTATCATTTTCAGTCCTTGTCAGATATCCCAACTGGAAACTGGAGCACAGCTGGTTTTGTACATGTTCCTTTTCTGCAAATTGCCCATCACAGTCAGACTGCAATGTTCTGATGGTACAAAGGATCATCCATCCAAACAGGATCATATATTATTATGATACCCAACGACTAGACTAACAACTTTTTACATGTCTCCTGGTAGCTGTTAAGAATAACTATCTACTAATACTGAAAACAAACACTAACTTTTAACACCAAAACTGTGCCACTGTCTCCTCAACCTGGCATTAGTCTGCAGTGGCCTGTTCCTCCTTTAGACTCCTTTTCCCTCATTCCTTGAGCCACCAAGCAATGTTCCTACATCCATGTGGCAAACTACTTCAGGCAACTGACTAGAATGAAAACTAACCTTCTCACTTGCTTCCCAGCTTAATTCTCAGCTGCATCAGTTTCTTGATCCAGAGCACTGAATAGCTGTATGATGGCTACTGCTAGTCACAAGGGAAGCACGTAGAAATAACAGCTTGAGAGTAGCACTGATGATGTATACCAGATTAACCTGGTTGTGGAAGAAAGGTGTAAGAAAAGGAATTAAAAAGGAATGTTCAAGCAGACTACCATAGCTATCAAGGTTAATGACAATTTTCTTCATTAACTTCAGCAGCTAACATGGTGAAAACCTACATGAAAAATGTATCACTTCACCAAAATACCTTTCTTTTAGTTTTAGAAGTATTATTATGAAAGCATGATAGGTACTTTTAATTAATCTCTCAATTGAAAGGCTGGAGATGGTATTTAAGATGTCTGATATTGTTAGAGATACTAACATCCGTTTTCTCTCTTTTATAGCAGATGGTAAAGAACTCACTGATTTACCATTTTCTCCCCCATTACTTCTGCCCTTGCACAAGACTGCTGTATTTGAAGCAAATGGTATTAAGACAGATAAAAGGAGATGCCACACAGACAGTTCAACCAAGAAGATGAAACAATTGTCGTTATTAAAGTGATACTGGTGAAGAGATTTTATAAGGCTAATAAAAAAGTTCAGTGTCCCCCACCATTTAATGTACTAGAGCAAATAACAAAATGGATGATTGATTTTCTCTCATGAAAACATAAATATATAGAAAATGTGAATTGCAAGCTTCAAAAAGCCACAGCATCGTAAAATATATAATTAAACTCCCATACTGAAAAATGTAACACATCAAAAGATGCTGCCCACTTATTAGCTATCAAGTCTCATTTCTGTGAGCAAGAATTTTCAGGTTTGTTCAATACAGTACCTACTTTCTAGAAAATAACACAGAAGTAAATAATATCCATCTATCCGTATCAACCCAAAAGGGCTAAACAATTTACGCGTAAATCAAAACATAGCTCAAAGGAAAGACTAAATTGCCCTGTTCATTCGTAAGGGAAAAATAAAAAAAATTTTTTTGAGGAAAAAAAATAGGACATTCACATTTAAAGCTTGAGCAAAACTTATAAAAAGCATAAAAAAGTTATGATCACAGTTTTAAGAAAGAATGCACAGAACATGCATGCCTTGCCTGGAAATTAGAGCTTCTCAGTTGAATATTCGTACGTGTGGGGCACAGTGCTGTAACTATTGCTGAGGGCTTCCACGCTACTTTGCACCAAATTGTAGGTGTTATCAATGTACTTTGGAAGAGGACAGAATACAAGTGGCTTGTGGGCTGGACTGGAGATGCTTTGTCTGGATCTTTTCTACAGACAAACACACACACACTCTCCAAAAACCACCTCAGCTCCTCAACTCTTGGTTCCACAGTATTTCTGAATTTACTGACAAACATAGACCGCTTCACATGATCCTAAAAAGTGACAGGCTTAATACTGTCTCTAGAGAGACAGGAAAGAAAGCATCACTACAACAGTGCTGAAATTACTAAAATTCAAAGAAAGGAAGGATGCAGGGGCTGGTTTCTTGCAAGGAGCCCTGGCATTTTTTGCCGTTCTCTCGTTTCTTTTGCATCTCTCTCGTAAATACATGTGTCAATAGAGAAGCAGATCTGTCATATCAAAATACAGCGGTCAGTTCCAGACAGTCACAATGGCATTGAAAAACCATTGCTAGACAAACCAAATACAAAATGTTAAAGACAGCTGTCAGATCAGTACTTGAAAGACCTGAAAGTACTACATGTCTGGATATATTCCCACTGATCAGCTCAGCATCATGCTTACCCTAAGACCTCTCCATGTTACTTAAACTACCACACTGATTTATTTACAAACTCACACAACTAAAAAATTCAGCTTCTATCTTTAGAGGTATTTTAATAGTCACACACCAAACAATATTTGGATTAACTAACAGCATATTAAGTTCCAAGCAGCAAGAAAAGATGGCACTGAGAATTACAGCTATATATTCCACAAATGTGCCAAGTATTAGGCTCATTTCATTAGGGTTTTTTTGGTTTGTTTTGTTTTTTTTTAAGTATTGTAGAAGGGGAAAGAACAGCAAATACAAAAATAAAAACCAACTGCAAAAATGAACCAAGATACCATACACTAAGTACATTAGAGATCAGTGCACAGGTAACACAGATCAATACATACCACACATTTTCATATGTTTAAAAACACACAGTTTTAAACTCTGTTAACATCTCAACTAAACAAAATGACATATTCTGAGTTGCTCAATTAATAGAGAGACACAAAGCACAGCCACCAATTAGAAGCTGGATCACACTTCATGCTTCTGCATATACACTGGGAAAAATCAAGGATTTAGGGGCCTATAAAGAGGCTGATGAAGATTCTGGCTGGAGAAACAGTCCTGGAATTGAGGAAACATCCTGGAAGACAGGAAAATATGTGGAAACAAATAGTGGGAGACACCCAGGGACCCTGGATGGTAAGGCCCGAGATAGGTGACTGCAAACAGGATGTACAGGACAAAACCATCATAACTTTCTGCACAATCTTCCTGGACTAGCAGCAATCTCCCCACTGGGAAGGAAAGCTGAGATCTAGTGAACATAACACGGTGGGGAAAACAAATGAGTGAGCATGTGGTATCATCAAGCAGAGTAAAAACTGATCTCGCTAGTTCTTAAATAAACCCTAGTACCCAGACCTACCGTGGGTTGTAATCCTGTTTTGCTTGTGACAAAGTTTCTGGCCTATCATAAGGCACTCACTTTTCCTTGTATGTACTCAGTAAATGATGTGTAACGGGCACTTCTTTTTAGCCAAGAGCTCCAATAGCTTGAATACAAAGATAAGAACCATGCGGACATCATTCTCAGAGCCAGTTATCACTACCTGAGCATGCACATTTCACATCGGAAGTGACCAAATTTAACTGGCTCAGCATGCATTTCATATCCATTGAATCAATGTCTTCCACATAAGACATTGTGTATCAACCATAGCTAGCTATAAAGAAGGACATTTATGTCTTTGCAAACTTCCTCCAGTGGCTTAGGAATAAAATGTTCTAAATAATAAAATGTTTATAAATAAATAAATAAATAAAATGTTCTAAAATATGCTGCAATATCTACTTTAGGGTCTCATATATATTCCTGGTTAGGTGCAAGTTAAGAAGAGAAAAGAGGTGACAGCATCACATACATTTAAAATAGCTCAAGGTACAGACTCTCTTTTCATTATTTTGAGGCTATTTTCCCTCACCTCCATTTTTATTTTTGAAACACAAAGAGCAACTCAACCTCTAACGGATTTCCTGTTACGTAGATTTCTGTCTCATCTAATAGCTTTATAGATGGTTTCTCTCTACCTCTCAATCTCTAACCATCTCTACATTGACTTAGAGAAAAACAAAACTCACAACTCGCCAAAAATATTAACATCTGAGGTTTTAGCTGTACTAGTGCACACCTTGGCTTTCTCTAAATATCTGATAGATTTTTGCATGGGATTGAATGATTTTTCAAAGTTTATTTGTCATCAAATAAAGCTAAACCATGAACATTCATGTATTTTTTCCTGCATTTTGCTTCCTTGCGCAATGTACCAGAACAGACGTGTTCTAATCACCCTGCACCATTTTGGTAACTAGTAGTAAGCTCTAGCAAGATCTGAACCAGCATGATCTGATCTTCAAAGGAAGTGAGCCTAAAATTCGCTTTTTCGGGTACCACGGAATTACGGAATCATGGAATTTTCCAGAGTTGGAAGGGACCTCTAGAGATCATCTAGTCCAACTCCCCTGCTAAAGCAGGATTGCCTAGAGCATATCATTCAGGACTGCATCCAGGCGGGTCTTGAAAGTCTCCAGAGAAGGGGACTCCACAATCTCCCTGGGCAGCCTGTTCCAGTGCTCTGTCACCCTCACCGTAAAGAAGTTTTTTCTCATATTTGATCGGAACTTCCTATGTTCCAGCTTGTGTCCGTTACGGGTCTGCCAAAACAAGCCCAAACCTTCTGCTGCTTAAAACTCTCCAAGGGATCTTTATGCTAATAAAAAGGCTCTAGCCAGAGCCCTTTTGACATGCTGAAGCTCTTCCCAGATGCTGGCCCTGAGACTAGCCAATTCTGATCTCCGCTTTGAAACATCTGTTCCAGCTTTAGGCTCAAGGTCATTCTTCCCCTCAAAAACAGCAGCTCGGGATCTGTTTGCATTAACTCTCTTGGCACTCCCTGGCTTCCATTCCCTCAGGGAGGAAAACGTCATTATCTCTCATTATGTGCATCACAGCACCTCCACTACGTGCGTTTCTGACAAACATGAGTTTCACAGAGAACTAGCACACCTTCACCTACCTTGGCTGCGGTTCAACCTTGCTTCTCTGCTCTCCCGCAGCACTGTATCCTTGTCCTAGTTTAAGTCACATATCTACGGCCTTCAACTCCATCCAAAATCTGATCAATGGCTTCCTTCTCAACCCCTCCTTCCTTCAGAGCCTGTTGCAGAACACATCCTTATTCCTCAAGCTTATCCCTCAGCACAGCTCCCCAACCCAGCAAAACAGAGGCCTACCTTAAGAGAGGTAAGGAAAGAGCACCGAGCACTAACACAGAAGCCAGCTCAAATAATAGGCTACTTCTTCCTTAGACACAAATATACAGGTTTTTCTGGGTCTTTTCTCCCTTGTTCCTCTTGTTAGCCTGGTGTGCCAGACATACTTATTGAACCACACCGAAGCTGATTATCCCAAATATGAGGTGAATGTAAAACCCTATCAAGAATTTTGAAAGAGAAGCCAGACCCTTGTCTGCTTATCTCTGGTTTCCCACTTCTAGGATATTCTACCATCTCTACATTGACAAGAGCGCTAACTTTAGAGGAACCAGAGCGTTCTTCAAACATGCCACTGATCTGAAGCATTAAGGGAAACAAACCCAAGATCTGTATTAGCAAAACAGCTCTACAGACTTATATCCTTGCTGCTCAAAAAAAGAAGTTTGTTTGCTTTTCTGTGTTCATTTCCTTTTCTTTCTTTTTCGTGTATTTAACGAGGTCATGATTTTTTTGGCACACCAGAAATGTAACATGGACTTCAACACAGAATAAGTGACGTTGTAGATTTTACCGCCCTGATAACACTCAAGAAAATTCTCCCAACCAAAAGCTAATAACATGAACACAAATAACTCTACCTTCATCAAAACATATGCTAGCAGCTCTTTATTTCTTTTTCTGTTCATTATTACTGATTTAACATTAAGTATTATTAAAATTAATTTCTCATTAAGTATTCATGCAATTTCAGAACAACAGGCATTATGTGTTTCTTAACAGCTCTAACATATATGCATAGCTTATTTCATTTATCGAACAGTCAAAATATTCGCTAATTATCTCTCCTGAGAAAAAAAATACAGTTCAGAATCAACCCTCTACATTTTAACTACAGTAACATAAGCATGTCTATGAATTCTAACAATTAAAAGGCTTTCCTTCAGGGTTTACCAATTCTGTATCTGCTTTTTGTCCTCACAGTGCTACATGGGAAGTTTTGGTGGTCAAATCCGCAGAAATCCCCAGACTCCAAGGTATTTTCTGCAGGTGTTATTTTTGTTGCTCTTTTTTTGGTTGGTGTGTTTGGGCTGAGGGTTTTGGGTTTTTTTTTCCTATTTTAGTTCAGCCATTTCAGATTGCAATCCAAACCACTGGTTCCCTTCAAGAAATATATTTTTCAGAGTACATAAAATCCCATTTTTTATTCTAACGTTTTAAGAACATTGGGGAGTTCTACATGCAAATTTCCCCATTCCAAACTCTAATTGATATACCCCGCAGGGATCTTAAGAGATGATTATTTTCCCTGTGGAGGATTTTTAAATGATATGGCATAGTCTGATTTACTAAAAAATGCAGGAGACTTATTCTGCTATTTCTTACTTAGGTAAAATGCCAACTGCTTTCACAGGGAATGGTCCTTATCTAAGAAAGCAGCAAATCCTGCGCAATAAACACACCATTAATAGTAATATAATCTTATCATGTGCATACCGCATTCTCTGTTTAGACAAATCTATAATCACCAACTAATTCACCCCTGTTTTACCTCAAGGTTAAAAAAAAAGGGGAAAAAAACAAACAAGAAACTTCCATTTTACTACAGGAAATTAAAACCCTAGCAATTTAAATGGCTGTGAAGAAAATCAATATTTTAGTCAAAATTAAATTTTAGGAGCTTCTGGTTATCAGATGCAATACTGAAAGTGTAGGCATTCAATTAAAAAGCTGTATCTGGTCGCACCGTAATGTATTATAAAGGTGCACTTGTGCCCCTGGAGAAACAAAGAAGATGGAAGAAGCTATTCATTAATTCTTCTTACAAGCCAGCAATCTTCTTACAAAACCAGTAACACATTAAATCAAGTAGAGTGTGACGTTAAACACAGAACTGTGTAAGTTCTAAAAACAGACTTTGAAACTGAATGATTGGGGGAAAAAAAAAAAACAACACTGATCTGTGGTATTTTCAGAATATCACATTTCCTTGATAGAAATTGGTTTTTCCCCAAGTCTTGCATTTACTCAACAGGCATAAAATGGACTTCTCAAGCTTGTAATTGAACATATTATTAATATTTGCTCTTCACCTTCTATTTCAACTACATCTAGCATTCAAAAACACAGAAGGGTTTATATTTAGGCCACTGTGTAAGCTACAGTGTTTTTCAAAGAACTAACACTCTTGAAATTATGCAGCCTCAAGGCTGAAACACTCAGATCAGATTCACACAGATCAGTAAAATCTTTGCTCTAAACAGATCTAACTGTAGGTGGCTTTATATCTCCATAATTCTGAATGTGACAAATACAGAGCAAATACACTTTTAATAAGATAGTAAGTATCAAAAAACTGTCTGTAGCTGTGCTGTTTTTCACTCATTTGCTTAAGACAAAAGCTCAAGCTTTTGAATTGGTGATAATCAGAAGAATTCATGCTTTAACATTCACATACACAAAAAAAAAAATCAATTAGTAATAATATTTCAAGTTAAAGGTCAACATGTTTTGCTTTCCAAGAGTAAAAATACTCCCAATTTGTCTATCATGTTACACTGTTCATTCAATCAGATTTAACTTCCGAAACAGAGCAGCATGTTTCTTCAACTGCAATTTTTACAGCTTTTAAAAAACTCCCAATCAATACAGACTATTAACAATTCCTATGTTAACCACTAAGAAAAAAATAAAATTGACTATATGGGTTTGATTTATCATTAGGTCTCCATTTACTAACTAAGCTGTGTAAATAGAAGGTTAATTTAGACTCAAGGAGCATGACTGAACATCTATGTTGTGTGACAAAAATACAGTGTATGCTCAGTGCGCTGTAATGGGAATTAGTTGGAAAAGTCATACCTGTGGGCACAACGTCTCAATGTGATTAGCTGCCATTTGGACAATTTTCATTCCATCTTCATTTGTTGACAATGAACAAGCAAGATTAGCAACCTTAAATAAACAAACAAACAGTTTTGTAAGCAAGTATTCATCCCCAGACTCTCAAACTTGCCACAAACATCTCTGTGAGAAAGCCTTCTTTATTTGGGTAAATTAGTTTGTCAAAGAATGTATTTGAACAAGGCAACACCGGGGCGGGGGGGAGAGAAAAGAAAACATGTGGAAAGGGGTGACAGCAAGAAATCTAGTAACCTCTCCCCAATTTAGCTTCAGCACCTAATAGCTGCAAAGTGGTGCTTATATATCATCAGGAAATTTCAAAGTCCCTACAGCTTCAGCTAGATTGCTTGTGATCATGCCTGTTAATTTTTCAGAGCCCTTCAAACCATGTCCAGCTTTTTAATTTTATTTTTAAACTTACTTTTAAGACCTTAAAGATCAAACATTTGCCTTGATTTGTGGTAATGAAGTACAGAATGATTTATGCCCTGAGCTGTCCACAGATCATTATATTAATTAGTGGTACGATTTTCTACTGAAATAGTCCTATCAGTGCAACTTACACTGAAAATGTATAAGGAAATTTGAAGTCTGTGAAAGAAAAAGTCTATCTTCCATTTTATTTTACTATACACCATGGAGATAGAGCTTCCTTTACAGGAAAAAAGCTCTTCCATGATGCTCCACAGTTCAACAAGTTTGAAGAGATCAAGGAAAAAGCACTCGCTTCAGCTCACTGCAACTCAACATTAACAGTCTGTAACAGACAGGCTTGACAAAGGCAAAAGAGGGGTTGGGATACTGGGATCCAGCAGACCTTTTCATCCTACTGAAGTCATGTAAGGTCTTTTATGTAAACTACTACACACTTGTTAGTCTTCAGAGCCTTCACAGAAGTAGCTGTATTACATATATATCACTCCAATGGTAATGTAGATCAAGAACTGCCTGAGAAACAGACTTCTGTCTGTAATGCTGCAAACACCAACACAGATATAAACATAGGTATGCATAGTTAATTTGTAATTATTCAAAACTCATGCAATAAGTTCTACAGTCCAGCTGCTCCAAAATAAAAGCAAGTCTTCATTTATCGACATTTTAGGACACTATTTCTAACAATAGTTCAACGATTATCTATTACGAAAGGCTTTTATTATTCTTACTTAATTGATGTAAGTAATTACAAGGAATTGGTGCATAACCAAATTAATTATTTTCCTATACAAAATTAAGAACAGACTAAGTAAAACACTTTCTGAAGAGGATGAGGGCTGGAACGCTTGGTCATCCATGTACACCTGTATAGAAGTACTTTATACACCTATCCCTGGTATTCCAATACAACTCACTGGTTCCCCACCTGTGTGATGTGTTATCTTGTCCACATAAAAAATAAGAGTTAAGACTGAAGAAATCCAATTTTCATAGATGCACTCAAATTGTATTATCTTTTATTTGAAGTAAACTACCATGGGTTTTTTAACATAATATTTGACAAAAACTGCTTTTGATCCTACATTTCTCCTCCTGACTCTTCAGCTCTAAGTCATCTACAGATGTTTTGGTATCATTATAATGCAACTTTAAAAGACACTATTCCCTTCCCCTCAAAAAAACCAGTTATTTTTATTTGGATTGAAGATCAAGGTTTTCCAATATTGGTTACAACAACTAATTCATGTTGGTTTGAATATTTTAATTTCCTTGCCCCAGTCACTGAGCTGCTTGTGTTTCCCAAATGTAACACAACATTCATTCACACTGCATTATTATACCATCATATACAAAAAGAAGCACTCTACAAGACTCAGTGCAGGTCAAATACTCCATTAGGCTGACTTTTAGACTATGAAGGCACCAAAGACTGTATCATTTGATGCCCATCACCTGTACACAAAACATATGCCATGCACATTTCTTTTATATTGCTGAAGTTATTAAACAAGCTTCTTACGGGCACTGTAAAAACTTGCATTTTTATTTTCACTATTGACTGAGGGTTTGTCTTTCTTCATTGGGGGAGAGGGTTCCTCTCTTTAGAATTTGGTAAGTCACTAACTTTTCAGGCTAGAAATTGTTGAAGAATAAAACCTGTGTATACTACATGCAATTAGCAAAAAGAAAAAAAAAATTAAATCAACTCATCATATTCCTCTCACTCTCTCACTGACTTACACATTACATGGAGCATGCACGTGTATCTAGGAGAGAGAAAGAACAACTGGGAAAGCTTCATCTTAAAATGTGTGCATGAACTTTTTCAGTTCCTACTCTTTTTCTAACAACTGAAATGAAAAGAAAGAAGTATTCAGAGGCTATCTGAGATACATTATAGACTAACAAGTTCACGTTGTTGACAAAAATTCTTTGAGATAGAAGGCTTTTTACCTTGACTATGTTCACAGAAATGCACTCACACTGTGTATCCTAATACTCTCTCCCCAAGTGGAAGATACATTCTTTAAGAAGTACTCAGTTTCCTTCAACCTCAGATTTCCAAATGCTTTCCAGTGGAGATTACAAGGCAAAAGGGAAAATACGTATAGGCAAAACATCATGGAGGTCCACTAATTACTTGCAGTGGATCTCCAGAAAGATGTGACAAGAAAGATTCTTCAGAAAGGTGGGATAATTTGCAACAGTTAATGCCCTAAAGCCATATATTGTTGGAGATAATGAAGATGATGTAATATCCTTCCTGTAGACAAAGGAAAGCACTTCCAATCCATTAAGAGCCTCAGGACAAGTGGAAGCTCACATGCAAGTGAGACTGCCTCTCTGCTGTGAGAGGACCAAGAGGGCTCACCACACTGAATTTGCTGAAAAGAGAGAACAAAGCATAATCCTGTTGTTAAGAGTCCTCGGGAAAGACATTCCAACCATGACTCAAGGATGCCTGATAGCAGTCTAAGAATGAAGCATGTTCAAGAGTTAACTCCAAGGTGAAAACATATATACAAAGCCAAATGCAAAAGTGAGATTTAAGTAGCAAAAGACTAAGTAAATTGCTGCACTGCCTCACCACCTGTTTCATTCTCAGCTGAGAACAGCTTTACTGTTCAACTGTCCACACTGAGAACTAAGGATTAAATACACCCCTGAGGCCTTTTTTTTTTTTTCAAATTCACTCCATGAACTCCCAAAAACATGAGTATTTTCTTGGGAATAGTCTGCCAACTAAGTAAGTTCCTCTCACGCGAGTTGTGCAAAATAAAGCAACGTGTTCTTTTGATGTGATGCCTCCTCACTCCACCAGTAAAAGCTCCGTTTCTTCTAATTATTTTATCCAGACTCCTAACTCACTTATACTGTAAATCACTACAGATGACTAAGTTGTTAATTACAAGAAAACTTGTGCTTCTTCTTCTTGGTGAAGAATTCCTATTCTTCATAGTAAATACTTCCTGTCAAGAAATTCCTTTCCCTGAGTAAAGACCTTCCAAAGCTCTGCCTACCCTGAAGTTAACAAGGTCCTTCACCACACTGCAGGGTAAGTCCAAAGTTCATCCTGTGTAAAAATTTTTAGCATAGTGTGAAGAGCTCTCTGGTAAACCAATCCCTCCCATTGATAACCTAGAGACATTCTTAAGACCATGCTGGGAGCGTGTATAGCCTTGGAGGAAGAATGCTTTGTTGATATTTGTTTGGAATATACTCTTAATGAAAAACAAGCAAAACCAATGGTATGTCTAAAATAAAACCTGACATGCTTCAGACTTCAAGAAATTTTAACTTCTGTGTCACAAGATTTCAAATACAATCTTTAATAGAAATTCTAAAATATTCCTGTTGTTTTGCCAGTCTTTTCTGCGGTTCTTTTTTTAATGCATGTAATAAAGATCAGAACAAACACCTATTGAGGTATTCCTCAAAACCAAGCACAAGTATTTGTCATACATACCTCTTGAGAACACTAACCAGAGACACTGTCACTTTAATGCACATATCAATTTATCAAGTCACTGATAAGATGACTGTAATGGAGGGGGTCAAAAAGGCCTAAACAAAAATGAGGACCTCGCTTTGACAAAAGTTTCACAAAAGGCAAAGCCTCAAAGACCTTCTGATCCATCAAGCTTTACCTTTGTAACCACCAAAGAGACAGACACCAAACACAAGGCGGGGTGGGGGGTGGAGATGAAGGGGGAACAGGACATGACAACGCAAGTGCATGCAGATACAATAAAGTCATCCATTGAGGTAGAGATTAATCCTGAGAAATCACAGTAAGAAGACACTTAATTTGTAGGAGCTCAGAGCAACTGAATACTGAACTGGGGAACAGCATTTGAATTTCAGCATTACAGCAGTCAATGTGGCTTTTGATATAAATTAGACACTCTTCATAAAATGATTTTAACTGTTAGTCTACTCTCCTCCAACTATGAATGAAAAAGGTATTATATATTCTTTGCTTCTAATTTTGTGGTATACTAAACTATCTTCTACAAGTTTATTACTTGTTCTTAGCTTCTACTATTAGCTTTTTTCGTGAAGTCTTGAGAAGTCTTTTTAGGAAAATGACTTTTCATACAAAAAATGCCATAGAAAAACTAGGAAGGTCAAAAATAAATAATGACTCTATACTTTCTAAAGAAAAGGCTACGTTTATGTATGTATGTCTCCTAGTTATTTTTGCATTTTTATATGCATTTATGATTACTATGTGCATTTTTATGAGCTTAATAAAATTTACGTAGACTAGAATACCTGTTTAGAGTGAGAACACATTATTACCGTGGACTGAAAACTCACCTCCAGTGGGCAATAAAGTAATATCACAATGTTGCTTGTTTTCCAACCCATTTTCTACCGTAAAACTTAATTTCTTTACAGATCAAGTCAAGTAGCAATACTGAGCTATTCATAAGCTCCTGCCAGAGCTTATATGTTATTTTTGCATTGTTTATAAAATACTTTAGGATACTTCAGGTCAAAAATTACACTATTGCTGTAATTTTAATTAGTTCTTGCTTTTATGGGAATGAAGTTAGAAACTATACTCAAAAATATATTTAACATATATTACATTGCTTTCCCTGCCTCTTAGCTTTTCACCTTCCACTCTTCCAGAAAGATTCTTGGATCTGCAAATTTAACTGCTGTGAGGCACTACATATCTACAAGCTTCTTCACTCATCTTTCAGTTCCTTTTGCACTTCTCTTAATTTTGCGTGTCTCCATCGCTTCCATTTTCTGCAGAACTGAATTACATAGCACTCCATTAATGACATAATCACTACTGATTCGACAAAATTAGCTCTACCTTGTACACCAGAGGCTTATCACTGCCCCTGTTCAACTGTAACCAACTATCTTGTTAACACGAAGAAACTCCTCAGAGTATTATGTAACTCTAGATGTTTCCTGTAATGTTATTTGTCAAGCATGCTAAAGATTCTATTTCTGTAATTAATTAATAAGGTGTATTTGAATACCAATGGACTAGACTGTTCTCTTTTTTTTTTTTTAACCAACATAAATCAAGAACAACCCACTGCAACCAGTATATTTCAAGTTCCATGTGCTTAGATAACTCTTACCTCATACAAGTTCATCTAGGAGATTGTTTTGATAAACTTGGCCTCAACAAAAATAAAAACAGAAAATAAATTAAACAAATATGATACTCTGAAGCAAAGATCACACATGTGTAATGGAGAATTCTGCACAGTAACATTTCAGAAATAATTTCCTTTTCAATAAAGGTGTCAGGCTTAATGCAAAGCCCCATTAAGCTTTCTCTCCCACTATGGGTCACAATAACGACAGCTGAAGAACTGAGTTAAGGATGCATTCCCTACACTTCAGTGTGCAGAGCCCTGGTTACAACTAAAAAAGATACTGTATTTGGATTACTTTTGTGCTCTGGCAACCCAAGTTAACCAAAGAGTCCACTAAATAGAACCTGTCTATAGGCGTGACCTGTGTCTCGCTGACAGTTTCCAACAAAACATCCAACATCCACAGCAGCACCAGACTTAATGTACTGAAATAACCACAAAGCAGTCTTTGACAGCTGAAGAAAGGGTGACTTACCTAAATGTAGACTACTTTATGAAACCTCTCCCTTGGCAGTTTGCTGAAATGTTAGCAACAGAGGGCTTTCCAGCAGTACCACAGAGTACAGAAATAAAAAGAAAACTACCTTTAAAGGAGAACAAGACAAGCAGAAAACTGACTAAAACCCAACCATTTTACAGCCTCCTCCCTACCTCTTTCTTCATGCAGACAGAATAGAACGCCAGTATAAAGACAAAAGTTTGTTTTAGCAGTAGACAGAGATGTTTTATGTTATATTAAACCAGAAGAAAGCATGGTTTTCAAAAGGAGAAAGCAACTATCCATTGTACAATCATGTAACCAATAACTAAGCTTTTGATTTTCCTCACCCAGCCTGACAAGAAACATGGCAAATAAGACAGCACTTTACCATGCAGCAAGAGAAAGAGGCCATCAGTCATGCACAGAATTAGCCAATTCCTTAAAGTATCTAATAGGAGTGATCAAAACTCACTGCCGGAATATACAGTCCTTGAGGGAACTGGGCACCACACACTCAGAAGTACCTTTAAGCGATTAGTGAGCTGGGCTTGACTGTCTGACATTGACCTGTCTGACACTAGCAGGATTTGATAAACATCTATCACCAGCGAAGGCCAGTAAGCATCAAGGTGGACCAACCAGTTCTCAAAACAAATACATCATCTCAAATTTCAAACATCCCATATATTTTCCACTTGTAAAATAAATTATTATGAGAGGCAGTATTTTGCCTGTTTCTCCCACCACCAACTAATCTTTTTGTATCTTCCTAGGTGTTTCAGTGTACTTTCCAAGTATCTCTTTCCTTCTGCACGAACATTTCATTTTTCCTTTCCTCCCTGCGTGAAACCCTCTATCTCCTGCACCTAAATAATGAATAGGCAAACACAAGATACATAATAAACTGTTGTTAGAATACTCAAGATTTCAGGCCCTTTTCCTCTATAAAACAAAGATAAAATCCAAACATACACGAGTATATTATCATTTTATTACTTGCTATTCAAATATTCTACGAAACAATATCCATTTTCCTTGTTTTAAGGATTTTTCTGTTAGACTAAATAACACATGGTTCTGCCATACAAATACCCAAGTGTACTCGGATGACCTTTATTTCCCCTAGCCACAAAATCTTAGACTCTTCCTGTTGCCAGAATCAACATCTTCACCTCTTTGCCTCTGACTGGTTAGCTGAGATGGAAATCTATCCCAGGAGATGCAGTGTATTTCCTCCAAGATGCATGCACCCTCTATTATTTAAATCAGTGTGAGCTAAGACAACTCAGTATGCTAACAAAATGAAAGATCACAGCTCTCACTTAGCACTTAATAAATATTAGTGGACCAGGAGAGGGAACAGACTTCCTTCCAACACTGTAATCACTTAAGTTACAATGCCAGAAAGTAACTTTCTATTTTTGATTTCAATGTAAATGTTTTCAATTCCTTGAAGAAGTAGGATACCCAACAAATAAAACATTAAATGATTATTTTTTTTTAATGAGAAACAAAAAACATAGTTCATGTACCAGTTCTTAAAAGAGTTCCAAATAGAAACGGTGCTCTGCAAAAATTAGGTATTTACCCTCTTACAAAGGCAGATGCGCTTTAAGCACGTTGTTCTCATGGTGGTCTAACATGCTACATGTTCTGGGCTGGTTTAACATGCTACAGACTTACATTTTTGTAAATAAAAGGTCAATGATACTAAGCATAAATTAATTAACTTGACAACACACAAAAAACAGAATTCACCTCTGGAAAGTTACAGAGAACAACTACTCAGAAATGTAATAAATACTATATCACAAATACTTACCAATAAATCGTGACATAAGGGGTGGATGTGGGGGAAACCACCAACAAATCCCCAAATAATCAAAGAAAATGAAAGATCAGTGCAACAAAACATACCTTCAGAATTTAATCTATCTCAGGATTAGCTCTTCACAGAACTACTGCCTCCGCAGAAAGTATGTCAATTCATTTTGTATCTAACATTAATACCAACCACCTGTTTCAGCAATATAGAAAGTATACAGCAGTACAGGTTTCTGAAATAGGTATTTTTTTGCACTTAGAAGCAGTTAATCTATATTCCAGTTCATTTCCAACTATCGTTAACTACCGGTACAGAATTATACATGTTTGTGGTGCTTGAGCACTTACAATCAAATGCAGGATGAGAATAAGAAGAGTGTGAACAATAACACATGGAGGGTTAGCTACAGCTAAGTAAAGTCTGACATGCAGAACGTTAATGCACATTACCTAGAAGCGTAAATGAACTCTTCAGCAACAAAAGAAACACTTTCTTCTCCATAGTCAAAAAGAAACAAGACCAGGAAATACAAGCATACACTTCCTCAATAATACAAATTCAATTCACCGTATTATCAGAAATAAAGTAGCTCACATCAGCCATACAAACTTTGATATTAATTGTCACACATCCACCATTAACAGTACCTACTTTATTTTCTGCAGGACACAGTAGTGTCTTGCAAACTGCATGTGGCAAATTCAAAAAAAGTAAAACTCTTTATCCCCTAAGAATACAGAATTTAGCATGTCCAATTCCTCTTTAAAAAGTAATCTATTCTTGAGATAACAAACAAAATTTCATGATAATGGGCTGTCCTTTTGTTCACAGGGATAAGAGCAAAAAGACTACTTTAGATACTTAGCCCTGGAATCAGTGCAGCAACTTTCTATTTCCCTGCAAACTACTGAGTAATACTAGCAGCAACCAAAGGAGTACTTAAGCATACCAAGGCAAAGGACAAGATTTTACTTTTACTTACTTGTGAGAATCCCAAATACTATCACTGAAATAGGTTAAGGTTTGCACCAAATGGTGTCACTGCTTTCCTCCCTAGATACTTAACGGAATGAAATCATTACTGCAAAATAAATGCACAAAACCATTCAACCACATATACCAGCATACGTGGTTAGTAAACTGGGACAACACAGTGCAAATCAAGGCAGTTATTTGCTAACTTATTATTAATGGTACAAACTGGTAATCATAGAATCGTCTAAGTTGGAAGGTACCTTTCCGATCATCTAGTCCAACCATCAACCTAACTCTGACAAAAACCATCACTAAACCATATCTCTAGGCACTATGTCTACCCGTCTTTTAAATACCTCCAGGGATGGTGACTCAACCACTTCCCTGGGCAGCCAGTGCCAATGCTTAATAACCCTTTCAGTGTAAAAATTTTTCGTTTTACCAAGTCTAAACCTCCCCTGGCGCAACTTGAGGCTGTTTCCTCTTGTCCTATCGCCTGTTACCTGGGAGTAGAGATCAACCCCCCCCCCTCGCTAAACCGTCCTTTCAGGCAGTTGTAGAGAGCGATGAGGTCTCCCCTCAGCCTCCTTTTCTCCAGGCTGAACAACCCCAGTTCCCTCAGCCGCTCCTCACAAGACTTGTGCCCCAGACCCCTGAAGGGTAAGTAACATAATGAAAATCCAAAAGCTAGACAGAATGAATATATAACAAAAATGGGAAATACTCTAAAGTTGCCTGTCTTTTCATATTGCACGACAGGAAGGATTTGACCTGTCAATTTAGGCACACTTACTGTCAATCCTGAGAGGACTTCTCCTCAAAAGGGAACAAAATGCTTTATCATAGAAGTAATTTTCCTAATATCCATGCAAGCAAAAAAAAAAAAAAAGTCATCCAAACATTTTCAAGATTCAGCTTGTGGCAATATCTGAATCCTAACACTTTGAAAGCCTTCCCGGAGCAAGTGCAAGGTCCATGTCACACTTTTACAACAGGATGAAATTTACTGAAGAAAGCAGACTGGAGCCTAAGTTTTATGTGATGCACAATCACCAGCTCCTGCTACCTCACACAAATAAAAATATCAGATGAGCTTAAAGAATTTTTTTCAATTATTCATTTTTCAGAAAGAAAAAAATCCCATTTCAGAACTAGTCATGTATTAATACCCTTTCAGCATTAGAATCTTTCTCCAACCCAACTGTCTCCCTCCAACCTTTGGGACAGGACAGCACCGATTCAGTGCTAAATGGTGTGCAACCCCCACAGCACGTTTGCACATAGAAACTGAAAATATCTTATTTTCAGAAAAACTTTTGTGTTTACACTTTTCAATTATTTGGATGACTCATTTTTTCCCCCAGGCTTTCCAACAGTTGAAATGCTGACAACTGCTATTTACTGGAATTAAAATAGAGCAGAGTAACTCAGAGGAACCCTCATAGAGAAGACTACTTCAATGATAACCAGAAAACAAGGTATGGTCTTTCATATGGCCTCATTCAAGACAGGAAACAATCACAGAACACAGATGCATAAATTTATATCTACCATACACAAAAAGCGCATGCATTTCACAGAGTTACACAGCATACAATATACATTAATGTTTCCAGTGCTATTATAAAGACCTTTAGTCTATTTGTGTCCTGCTTCCACCAAACAGGACTTGAAAAAATAACATCCAAAGACAGACAACTTTACCACCCCCATCATCAAAGAGCTTTAAGTGTAAGGATAATGCATAGCAACTAAGTACAAATACTGACCAAAACACTACTCTAAACTGGACCGTGTATCCCTCACTTCCACTGGTGCACAGCTGCTCACACAAGTGCCCCCAAAAGCTCATTATTGCTTAAGTGCGTCCCTCACTCAAAAAAAGCCAAGCGTTCTGACTCGAAGAACTAAAAATTTGGCAAGCTAAGATAAAAGGTACTTCTTAATATATCGTTTTCTATCGCCGCCTACACAAATTGATATTTTAGATTTTACACTGCAGAAAATTAGATCTTAAAACAATGACTGTTGAGCTTGCTACTCGCAAAAGGAAAACATCTCTTAACGTCGACAACTTGATAAGGAGGAAAAAACACAGGCGGGATTCTCCCTCCAGAAGACGAAAAAGTATGTTTGGCGAGCTACGCTAAAAGCTCAATAAATGTACAAACCGAAGCCCCCAGTTCCCCCCGCGCTGGACGCCCGTCCCCTCACCTCAGGCCGCCGAGTGCTCCTCCAGGCCGCCGCCGGAACCTTCCAGAGGGACCGGGGCGGGGCCTGGCGCGCTCTCGGCGCTGTGGCGGGGCAGCCCGCGGGGCGCGCCCGAGACCGGCAGCGCTGGGATGGCTCAGTTCGGGGGGCGGCAGCATCCGGTCCGGCCCGGCCCGGCCGGGTCCTGGCAGAAGGGCCCGTGCCTGAAAGCTTAAAAGAGCCTTCTCATGGAAAGGGCAGCTTCTAAACACCGTAGTTTCCTACTGCCAGTGGTTTTGTTTTCTTCCCGCTATTAACTAACCGTACAGGACAGGCGTGAGGTCAGGGTATGTGCTAACTCTATTCAAAAAACTTCTTTCCATGCTGAAGTGAATTGAAATTTTAAATTGAAATTTAATGCCGCAAACATGGTTAGGAAGCTTTTTATGAAATGCCCAAGCCAATTGTATTTGTAATGGCTATAAAGAAATATATTATTCACTCATAATGAACTACATACATGTATGTGTACTAGATAATGAAGTTGTCTATAAAGCAAAATAAATGTTGCACTGCTCCAGTGGTAAAAATCTAATTGTGCCACAGGCACATAGTCTATTCTTATGCGTTACATTATGCCGTTAGTGCATTACGGTACATTCTTATGCATTCACTATAGGCTTACATTTCAAATATCTTGTAAAAATATAATTAATCCTCTCGTTCATTTTTACCCTTCCTTTATCCCTTAAATGAATGTCTAAGTAATTTTTCTCGGGTTTGTTAGATCTTCTCCTCCTCTGTGAATGGAGCTGCGTTCCTGCAGCTACTGTTGAAAGCCATCTATAGACAGTGAATTCCAATTGCAGTGGAGCTGGAGGCGGCCTCCTAGCTGGTGTAGTTTATATGGAATAAATGTTGTACTAATATAAAATGTTTCTGTCAGTGGAAGTCTTTATTTCATGTTAATTGAGTTTAAAGGTTCATAAAACGTAAGAAATCCTTGACTCATTTTTGCAATGTGATCTCTGATATAGGAAAGGTAAAATTCATCACAAAGGAAAACAGTTAAAACCATTTATAAGCCTTGCAACAAAAACTCACATATAAAATCATCCAGATTTCCAAACTGCAGATTGTAATGCAGCCTGGGGCACGGTGTGGGCTCACCTGTAAGCATGTGGATAGAATTCAAAGTGTAGGATTGTGATCCTGCTAAATTCACTGACTGTGGAGACTCCTGTGGAGACTGTACAGTTTACAGTACACTGGCCTTGAAACAGGGCAAAATAATTCACTGTTAATCACTGTAAAGGGATACACAGATGAGAGACAATCCTAATGCACAGTAGACATCTGTCCAACAATGGAGTAAGAGACGCAGGGGTTACTAATACATTTCAAAGGAAACAAATCTCAGTGCAAGGAAGTCTAGAATTATAACATATAAATGATTCCTATTAAAGGGCTGACAGGGTATGTGTTAATTAAGCTAAAACTCAGAATGATGATCTGAACTTCCTATCACAAAAGTACATGGGATATGGCTATTGCTGTCCATCTGTCCTTTTACTGGGACGGTTGAGTAAAAGAGAGCTGATAGTGTTGCGACTGAGGACAGTTCATTAAGAGAAAACATACCTAGATACTTCAATTCTGTCCTACTGACTCTAGCGAGGAGGTTCCTTGTGTCTAGCAAGAACAGCCTGTGTTTTTCAGAAGAAGAAAGTTTTAGAAATTTGTCATGAACTCAGTATTTTGAATAGTAGACTAACAGTTATTAAAAAGCTGTTTAATATAATGACGTTAAGATGCGAGCAACGTGATCTCCTTGGAAGTAACTATGTTGACATTATTGCACTTGCTCAATTTTACTTTTCAGTTTCTTTTAAAGAGCTTCTGCAGAGGATGAATTACACCAAAGGGAAATACCTAACAGTATGTGCCTTCTGACTCAGCCAATTTGTCAAAAAAAAAATCCAAATTCCCTGTTAAACAAAGATCATTTGCCTTCCTTGTGATCAGAAATTCTAGTCCATGACTTCCCATAGTACGTTTTCTTGATAATTTCCTTGCCTTTTCTTTAAGGAGAGTCTCCCCGGAGCCTTCTCTTCTCCAGGCTGAACAACCCCAACTCTCTCAGCCTGTCCTCATAGCAGAGGTGCTCCAGCCCTCTGAGCATTTCTGTGTCCCTCCTCTGGTCCATGTCGTCCTTGTTCTGTGGGCCCCAGAGCTAGGCACAGGACTCCAGGTGGGGTCTCATGAGAGCAGAGTAGAGGGGCAGAATCACCTCCCTCAACCTGCTGGCCACGCTTCTTTTGATGCAACCGAGGATACAATTGGCTTTCTGGGCTGTGAGTGCACATTGCAGGCTCACACATAATTTTTCATCTACCAATATCCTCAAGTCCTTTTCCGCAGCACTGCTCCCAATCAATTCATCCTCCAGTCTGTACTGGTACTGGTACTGGTGATTGCCCCACCCCAGCTGCAGGACCTTGCCCTTGGCCTTATTGAAGTTCATGAGGTTCACATGGGCCCACTCCTCTGGATGGCATCCCCTCCCTCGAGCACATCCACTGCACCAGCTTGGTGTCATCCACAGACTTGCTGAGGGTGCACTCAATCCCACTGTCAATATCATTAATAAAGACTTTGAACAGTACCGGTCCCAAAATGGACCCCTGAAGCACACCACTTGTTACCAATCTCCACTTGGACACTGAGCCATTGACTGCAACTCTTTGGATGCAGCCATCCAGCCAATTCCTTATCCCTCAAATAATCCATCCATCAAACTCTTATCTCTCCAATTTAGCTACAAGGATGTGGTATGGGATTGTGTCAAAGGCCTTACAGAAATCAAGGCACACAACATCTGTTCTCTTCCTTACTCACGAACACAGTCACTCCATTGTAGGAGGCCACCAGATTAGTCAGGCACGATTTGTTCTTTGTGAAGCCATGCTGGCTGGCTGTAAGAGGCATCATCCATATGCCTCTTGAGTTCTCGTAGCTTGTGGAATAACAGCTTACAACAAAACCTCATGTTTTAGGCTAGAAATCTGGTTTCCAAAAGAGGTGAAATTAATGCAAACCTATTCTCTATGCATATGTGCATATATATACACACACATATGTTACCCATTTAGATATGTTTCTCTGTCCTCAAGAACTTGAGATCCTATTGTCCAATTTGTCCCAATAGGGGCCAGATGGTTTGACAGAAGGGTAACAGCCTCTAATAGATGCACTTCTGACAATTTGCATACAGGGTCACGTAGAACAAAGAATATTCAGTACCTCCACCAACAGGAATAAACCTCCTCCTTCCCCAGATATCACAGCATCCATATCCCAAGGCAAAAAAAAAACAAAACAAGAACAACTCAACAAACCCTAACAACACACACTCACAGAGGTATCTGGTGTTTAAGAGGCACAAGCTTTAGTACACTGATGTTAACATTTTGATGACGTGTGCCTTTTTTAGCACCTTCAGAATTATTCTTTTATAGTTGACTGGCTCAGTACAGATGAGTACTATCAAAACTATAAGACTTTTGGGAACATAAGATGGAATCACAATTATCACCATTTCTAATATTCTGAGGAATTTCTGAATCTGGTTTCTGCAGTAATACAAGAAAAAAGTCATTGCCACTGCACTAGTGTCAGCTGTCTTTACACTATCAACAAAAATGTGAACTGGGTGTATTATGATGAGGAGTCCATGTTGAACCAAGACAACTTCCCTTTTGGAGCTCACATAACTTAAGCGCGCCCTGCCTCACCGTACTAGGTGGCTGACATTTCTAGCTGTTGAAATATGCCCCTCAGACATAGGAAGTCTGATAAATCTTTGGGTTGTTTATCTTTTTGTTCCCTTGCTTCACACTTATGCAAGAAAGGCTGTGATTAAGAGGATTAATGAAAATGTCACCATTTATCACCTGAAGCTCAATCAGTAATAGGAAAGTTGGGCTTTATTTGATTAATTACATAAAGATGCAAAAATTCTCACATTATGAATTCAGGACTTGCTGCAAGATGCTCAAACTCTGTGAGGCCCAAAATAGCAAGGTTCAAAGTCTTAAAGTTTACATACGCTTGGAAGTACATGCTTGACTTTAAGCTGATTTTATTTAATTTTCTTAATTCACTATTTTGACCACATTAGTTCTCCATTAAGCATCCACCTACCAGCTCCAATACATCAACAACAAAGTTACCTGTCTTTAAAGGCCTCCTTCCATCTGCCTGCCACCTCTCAATTACTGTTGCCAGGCTTCTTCTATTAGAATTTAAAGCATTTTTGAATTTAAAGCATTTCTGCATTTTTCTGTGCCACCTTTCATTTTAGAAACGGTTCCACACACCCCCCACAAATGCCATTACCATCTTTAGGCTTCCCTTTTGCATGCTATCTGCAACCAACCAACCAGAGCAACACCTGACAACAGAAGGCTTGTATGCTGTAACCAGTAAGGATGTATGTGCTGCTTATTGACAGCTGTCACATCCTCTTGACAAGCAGGTCAGTTTTCTTGAGGACTTGCAGAGCCTTCAGCACAGAAATGAATTCTGGCTGAAATGGGAAAGCAGGGGTTTAGACCTAACTCTTGGGCTTACTGGCATTAAATTTGTGCTTCAGGCATTAAAAGTTTTATTTTTAAAAAAGTTGCAGAAAAAAATGATCTGTAAATAAAATGAGGAAGTGTATTTTTTGGTTTTGTAGTTATAGAATCATAGAATGGTTCGAGTTAGAAAGGATCTTAAAGATCATCTAGTTCCAACCCCCCTGCCATGGGCAGGGACACCTCCCACTAGACCAGGCTGCTCAAAGCCCCATCCAGCCTGGCCTTGAACACTTCCAAGGATGGGGCATTGACAACTTCCCTGGGCAACCTGTTCCAGTGTCTCACCACCTGTAGTTAGATTGTTGTAGCTTGCTACAGACCTATCTAATCACAGATTTGCTAAAATTGGCAGTCAGCAGTTGGATTGCTAAAATGGATCCACTACGATCTTTGGATTTAACTGAACTGCAGTAATGAAGAATCTACAAGAAAGGAACCTCCACTGCCTAGATCTCATGGATGTGCCATTATCTAAACCCTGCCTGAAAAGGCAGGTTGCATACTGGTCTCTCTTGAAAGTGGAAAAGTCAGACAAAAACAGGGGAGTGCTGAATGGGAATTCTGAATCACACAAAATGAGGATGCACAGAAATTAGCAAACTGAAGGTGGTTTTCCTCTCAAAAACAAAGCATTGTGTTAACCAGCTAAATAGGAGTAAAAAAATTAAAACGTACGCATGATAAGAGAGGAAAGTTAATTTGTCATGGATAGACTGATTCTAGAAATTAGTACGGTAATGTAATGAAAATCCATTTCCCATTCATAAATATTGACCATGCTTAAAAGTGCTCGTCTTATTTACAGAAAACGTCCTTCTAGTCTGCTGACTGGTACATTTTATTCCCAAAATGCTGACCAATATTCTGCATGCATATCTCTATATGCTAACTGCGTCATGTTTCATACTTAGATACATGCTCTTTGAAGCAGAAAACCACACTTAAGTTCTATGTCCACAGATCGCATTGTACAACAGAATCTTGCATCCTAGTGACATGTCATCCTAGTGCTGTGTATGTTATGTACATGACTAATAGAAGTTAAACTGTAATGCAAAAATAAGGATGATGATACACTCTTTAACTTAGGGTCTTTAATTGCTATTTTGACACATATGTGATTATATGATGATACTACTGAAAGCATATTATGGGTTAAAGAAGAATAGCAACAACAAAAGTGCCAGCAACAAAATGACAAGCCCTAGACTTGGATCTTACGTCAGGGGATGAAATTTCTTAGCATTGAACTGTCTTAAACTAAAAACTTCTACATAACAGAATTTGTGTTTCTTGTCTTCTGATTGTGCTTCTAAGAAGAATAATAACAGATTCTGCTCTCTTCTAATATCCTGAAAGTTAATAAAGACGTTCCAGTAATCTGTCAGTTTGACCTCTACACATGCAGTTGCTGTGGAGTTTTGCCACTGTCAGAAGTAGTTTTGGTTTTCAATAGCTCAGTAAAATCAACGCTGAAGAACTAGATATGAAGCATTAAAATGTTATTTCTATTTACCAGTCTGGGATGAAAACACATAGAAAGGTGTGCAGTGCTGAGGATACTCAATTCCCTATTTTCTTTTAAGGTGGTAGAAAGAAATCAGAATCTTCCAGTTGACAGCACTTTGTATACGCAGTACTTTAATATGTAAAGCAAAATTCATTAATGGATTGCTAAATTCCATTTTAAATTAAGTTGCTATCTGCCAGAAAACTGTGTGCTACTTTGGATGGCAGATCTGGGGGGGTGGGTGTTGGCTTTCAGAGTTCAAGTAGTTTTGTTCCTGTGATCCATAGCTGTGAGTAAAAGAAAAGTAGTGTGAAGGAATGTAGTCCTTATGTAGTGGATGTTCAGGGGTTGCTTGAAGGTTGGTTGTTGTAGACCGGACTCAGGCAACTGCAAGAACAAGATGATTTTTTTAGGGTTTTTTTGTATCTTTCAGAGATATGGTGAGTTGCTCTCAGAACCCAATTTTCTGGGTCAGTATATGTAAAATTTAACATAGAAAAATGGAGCAAATTACATACAAAATCAGACAAAGTGGCAAATAAGAGCTATCATCTTTTATAGATTTGTCAATAAAACAGATTGAAGTAGTGAGGATTTTCCCATTGTACTTGAAGAGAAATATTTATTGTTTGTATAGAAAATGAAAAGCAACTTATCATGATTAATTTGCAGATTCTGTGATGAAACTGACTTTTGGCAGAGCTGTTTTCCATGAGAGGCAGATGTAGAAAGCTTTAATTCAAGAGCCAGTGGCCCTGTGTTTTGCTTGAGAGAAAGAGTTTTCTTGTAGCATACTTATTAAGTTATTGTCAAGATAGATTCATTTTGACTACAGATGCTTACTACTATTTCCACTGTGCTGGGTTTTGCAAACATTTTGGTTAACAAGTGTAATCCTAAAAACATTTCATTTGTACCATATGTAAATTCTTCCATATTGTTTGCCGAAATGCCATTGTAATTGTAATAGCATTGAATGAAAAAGAATTTTTATATCTGTGTATATCTCAAACGTCAATTTCTTTATAGAAATTGCACCAATTAATGGTTTTCTAAATCGAAGCAGTTAATTCAGATAAACTCTTACATGGACATTCTTAACTGAGTTTAATGGTGACTGATTTTGAGTTAGCTAAATTCACTTATCTCTGTTTTATTCCAGGCTCCATCATTGATCCCCATGACAGATTCATTCTCTCTTTCTGTCTCCTACAGTTTATCTGTCTCATCTGTTTTTGCCGAAATCTAGGGACCCAGACATTTCATGGAGTCTCCAAAGTGCTATTGAAACACAAATTAAATAAATGCTGCCTTTGAAGAACTTAATTTCTGTGAAGGATGAGCAATTCCAGTTTGGCTCACATTAGTTCAAATATTTTGTGGGCCCAGCTCTTTTGGTAAATAGGAAAGGCTCTAAACCAACAAACTAAAAAAAATATTTATACTTGAATTTAAAATAATAAAGGTGCTAATCCCAGACTGCAGTCATTCCACACACAATAGCTTGATCATGTTAAAGTGGCAAAAAGCTATGAATTCTCCAGTGAAGGTGGTTTAAATTAATTTCCCTTGTCCTTACTGTTGTGCTCTGATATCCAGAGACAGAGACAACCTCCCCAGCAAAGGGGTCAGGAGCCCTGTATTAAGCAAGGAGTGCCTGGAGCCAAATTATAATCTGTGAAGCAAAGTTCTCCCAGCACATTCAGGATATCAGTCTCATCTTTTTAAAAGCTAGTTTTAGAAGTAGCTGAAGTAACAAGAGCTGGCAAGTTATTTTATTCAAGATCTTAATAATTCTTTTTCATAAAGTAAATTAAGATTCTGTCAGTATTTGTATAGCTTGTTCCTACGCATCTTTTATCTTGTTCAACTAGGAAGTGACAAACCAATTTATTTCTCTCCATACATTTTTATAACTCATTATTTTTTCTCTTTACATATTTTTACTTCATTTAAAAATAATGATTTCTTAAGGAGAATTCACCTTCAACAGATGTGCTGGATTTCCTGCACTTGAAATCTTTACATTAACTGGCAAACTTTTTTTTTTAGCAACACTGTATATCCTGCATGCCTTTCCTGTTCTATATCAACACATTACAACAATGATGCACTTAAATATATGTGCTGTCTGTTACTGTCCGTTGTTCATAACAGATTCAACCTTAGAAACCCTAATTCCTAGAAGCCAGCGTTGTGATATTGGAATACAGTCAAAACTGAAAAGGGGAAGAATTAGGCAATAGGCTAAACCCTGAAGTTTATGTATCAGAGTAGTAGATCTGAGGTCAGTGTTATTAGATCAAACTACAGAGAATATGATATATTTGTGTACTGAGAGAGGAGATGAAGAACAGAGTTCACTTCATCATTGCCTCCACTTCTCCTATTAAACCTCTCAGCCTCTGCTTGGTACAGCTGACCTTTAAACACTACAGTGGGAGATTTGCATCTGTGCCAAAAGAACAGATAATCAGAGGATTCTTCCTTGCTCCCATCAAATTCCTTTTTTAATCTCAAATTCACCCAGCCTATTGCTCCTCCTCTCAGAAAGCATTGCATCTCTTTGATAGATCAGCTCAGGAGAACAGCCTGTCAGCTTTACCAAACAAGAAATTTCTGGTTACAGAGGACCTGCTTTTTCCCTTCTGTAGATGCAACATTTCAGTCTTCCTTTTTACCTATCTTTTGTTCATTTTTACATACTCGTTCTCTCAATATCAGAATTTGTTTTGGTCTTTGGTAGAAGTGAACCACAGGCCAGAACACTATATTCACTAAAACCAGGCATGTCCTGCATGGGACTATAAAGTACAACCAAGAACCCTAAGGCTTTTCATTATTATTTCATCATAATTTTCGTAATTTTAAATAGTGTTTTTATTCAGAGCTAATTTTGAAATTTCCTAGAAGACAAGACTGTTTGAAAATGCTTCCATATAATCAAATATTTCAAGTAGATTTGCAATTTAATCGTAACATTTTAAATGAAAAGGCATTTCAAAGCAAAACCTAAATGTGTGAAATCTCAAAGCAGTTAATCTTCATTTTTTGAAACGTTTTCGTCAAAATTGCTGCATTACAATACGGAATTCCAATTAATAACACGCATTTTCTAACAGAAACATATCTTTTGGGAGTTTATTTTAGCCAAGGCTCACAGACAAAGACAGAATACAGAGAGAATCTCAACCCAAATCTGGTTGCTTTTTTCATTCTGCAATACATGCTAGTTTTTCAATGTCACAAAATCAATATTCAGACTTACAAATATTTGATGCAGTATATGAGCGATATAAGGCACTGTAGCCTAGAATAACCTCCATCTGAAGAATGTTTAATGTGACCTTTGGTACTCATGAAAATACTTCAGCTGCTGAGTGCCCATTTCATATGTGGGAAGTGTTCAATATAATAGCCAAAGCAGGCATTTTAATATTTGTGTTTGGGGTTTTTTTTACCGTATAACTAGGACTATTTCACTTCCTCCACATATGTGAAGATACTATTCACATTTACAACTAAGAGATTCTGTTTTGTGCAATTATTGTGCAGCTATAATAATGTAAAGATGTTCACCAAGGTATCTCAAATACTTAGCCACTGTTTGAGCTTTTTGAATACTAGCACTGTCCGCAAAGCACCAGCCAATATTCCTGGTAAGTGTGACTAACATCCCAAGTGCATGCATTTTTTAACAGAAGCTAGAACCTCTAGGGCAAGAGCACAGAGTAGTTAATCAACTCAGGAGAGAGAAAGCATAAAAGAAGAAGATATTACCTGCAGTTGCTACTACCTTTGTAAATGTCATTGTCCCAGATCTGGTGTGGTATTCAGTCTTTCCATTTCACTGATGTTTTGTACTTCACTGAATTTTTGTACATACCTCTGAACTGTATTATATTGTTATGTCTTAAATCAATTTTTAAAGGAAAGACTGTAACTTCCAAATGCTAATTCAGAAGAGAGATATTTGCAAGAGATATTAATCCTGAAGCTGATTTACAAAGGTCACTGGCCTATGAGGATACTGTTTGTTTCTTAAATTACAATATGAGCAGTGAGTCAGTGTAGCAGGCAATTTAGCTTAGCTCAATTAACATTTCGTATTCAAAGAGGAAAAAAAAAGTATGTTCTTTCTCAAGACCTATTGCTTCTATTTGAGAAGTTTTCATTTTCAGATTAAAATAGAAACCACAGAAAATCTCTCTTGATATTTCAAGCAATACTTCTAATTTCCATATCAAATTCATTGCTGGAGAAACCTTTGTGAGAAGATGAATTTTTGTTTTTATAATGTCCAGCTCAGTCTATTGTATTTATATACAAAACAATTTGATAACCTACTATTCAAACATCCTTGATCTTTCAAAAACAGATGCAAAAAACACACTGAAAACCATTATACACCTGATTAAAACCTGCTATTCGAAGCATAAGAAAATGCAACATAACGTATGTCTCAAAATAGACCAACACTCATCTCTCAAGGTACAATTCATCTCACCTCACTTCAGCTGTCTGAAGCTGGACTTAGACATCCAGACTAAACTAGTCATTTAGTCAAAGGAGAGATAAGCACTTAATATAAGCAAGATAAATCTTCTTTGGGAAATCTTTATCTTGGGTTATGAGTAAACAGGGTAAATAAGGTTTTAAATTGAAAAAAGACCAACACAATCAAAACTCAGAATACCTACCTGACTTTTTCAACTTTGAAAAAAAAGACAAAAGAAGCAAAACAACAAGTGAAGTGATTCTGGTGGGTGTGGAGGGCCTGGGGGAGGGGGGCAGTATTGTTAGTACATGTTTTAATTTGAGCGGACAAGTAAATGTTTAAACTGAGAATAACACAATTATCAATGGTTTGTTTTACTTAAAAATAGACTTACATCCTAATCCTGTAATATCAAAATCATTGCATTATCTATCACTTTTGGACTTGTTGGCTGCAATATTAAAATTGATTTTTATATGACTGGAGATCTGACTACACAAATACAAAGGTTTTTCTGGACCAGATTCAGAAATTTATTTTGCAAATTTCTGCAATCAAGTGAAATATCATGGAAGGAAAATTAAACACTGATGGTTTTATCAATATGGCAACAACAGTATCATTTACAACTGACAGAGTCGTAGAATAACAGTGTATATTAACACTTACAAAGGACGTACTAGAATAGGTAATAAAACTATGCGGATTAAAATTACGGGTCACTAATTATTTTGAGAATGCAATATCATCTCTTTATTACAATATGTTGTCCTTTCTCCATTTTTAAATTGATATTGTCAAATTCATCATTGGTGCAACACTAACATCATCACCCCAGCTCAACGATGTTGCTCTGAAGCCTCGTAGGTGTATGGAACACGCTCAGCTGGAACAGTGTGTTTGACAGGATAGAGCCGAGACGCTGGTTTTTAAAGAGAAGACCTACCGATGTTGAGCTCGTGACTGGATTCAGGAAAATCTACATTTTTTAAAATACTGTTTTCCTTAGTTTGGAGAGAATTAAACTTCAGCAGACAGTACATATAGTTGATTTCACAGCACGTATCTTCAAGTGCAAAAAGTTACCTTTATATGATTGAAAGGAAATAGTCATAAAGCTTTCTTATGCCATAAATATCTTTTAGAAGAGCAATGTTAAAATTAGGCAGAACTGGACAGGCCTGTTTCTATACATGGAGGCAATGGAAGAATGCCCTCCCTGATGTTGCCAGAAAGAGAGAACAATTAATTGTACTGTGTGCACAGTACTGAGATCTAGACACGTAGATCCTACAATTCCTCCAAAAATTGGGGTGGCTGAGTAACCAGTGATTCTCAGCTGATAGAAATAGATTAGCATAGCTTTTTTCAACCTCAGGAATAAATCAGCAGGAAATTGGGAGAAAGCTGTGAGCCAGAAATTTCGCAGTAGTCACAGTGACTGCATTAACTTTTTTTTTTTTTTAAAGCATCTTTTACCAAGTTACTCAGAGTAGTAAATAAAAGAACTAATGAAGATTTGTAAAAGGAGCTCATGGTACTAGATGGTACCATGGACTGGATGGTACCACAGATGGACTGGATGGTAACATAGAGGATGAAATTCAATCTAGAGAAATGCAAAGTGAGTCATTTTGGAAAATAAAAATAATCCGGTATTACAAACATACGATGGACCTCAGCACACCAGTACTAATCAGGAATAAGATTTTGGTATTATCATATAAACTTTCTGTGAATGTAGCAGTTTAGTGTTCAGCAGTTGTCTGAGAAGAAACACTGTTTTAGATGTGGAAACAGAGAACATCATGAAACATCTTGAATATCTTGAATAGCATGCACAGTTCTGACCTACCACCTCATGAACTGAAAGGCGCTGGTAAAGGTACAGGAAAGTAGCAAGGTGATCTTTTTATGGCTTCCAAAAAAGGAAAATTTAAAAAGAGAGAAATACTCAACTTGGAAAACAGACAATTGAAGGAGGCTATGACCGAAGTCTGTAAGTGGCACGGAGAAGGAAAACAGGGACTGGTGCTTATTTTCTCTTCTGATACTCTTCGGCAAATGAAATGATCATGTCGAGGTTTCACGCATACTTCTCTACACAACACATAGTCAAGCTGTGAAATTCTTTACCATGGCATGTTATGGATGTCAAAGGCTAATAACGGGCTCAGGACCACACGTAGGGTGTTTTACATTCAGAAGAAAAAGGACAGTGAGAATGTAAATTGTTTTTTTCTTAGCTTTTGTTCTCCAAGACAAAAACTAGGGATTGACAGCATCTGAGCTGGTTTTCAGGTCTCAACTGAAGCAAGCAGCTTCGCTATGTTCCATAAAGGCTATTTGCAACTGACAAAAGAAAAATTTTTTTTTTTCTTCTGATAAATAAGGTTTTTGTATTTAACAATACGGGCAAGTCTTGCTTACATCACTGGCCTTTGCTGTATCATTTGGTGGCCACAATCCATCCAACTCCTTGGATGTCACAACTACATGTGGATGGTAAAACTGCCTTCACAGCTATATTACAATTGTCTGATGTCTCATCTATCTCACCTACCAGCCTCCTCTAGTACAGTTACTGTCATATGCCATTTTTTGCAGCAATTTTTTCTTAGTTGTTTAGCTGTTAAAATATTTTTACCTTCAACTATTGTCTCTGTTAGTATTCCATAGCCAGGTATATGCCGCCCATGATCTTGCACTTCAATACTTGACTTAAGTTATTCCCAGTTGCAGAGATCAAGCCCAATTCTGCAATAACATACATGACTAGCTTTTCAGATTTGTATTTCATAACCTGAAAGTTGTAAGGGGATTTGTTTGTTGGCTTTTATATCAGTGAAGGAAATAAATAACAACGGAAAGAATGTGAGGACTCTCCTCCAAACATGCAAATCATAATTGTCATTTAAGAACTTTCTGTTAGAGTACAAAGATGCTTGACACCTTTTTCATAAGGTCTAGAAATGTTGTAGAGGGTTGGATCTTGAACTAACCTGCCATCCAACTCAAAATCTCACAGATGGCAGTGATACCATGTTATGAAAACACATCCCTGGCAAAAGGTTGGGCAGCTGTCCCAAAGGGGACAGCTGATGTTTATACATTGGAGGGTTCACCAAGAAAAAGTAAATTATTTGATAAATAAATGGATAATAGAAGTAGCAAGGATTCAAAGCCAACTCATCTCTTTTATATCTGTCCTGTCCTTGCAGAATCCGGCTCCCTGATTTTGGCAGCACTTTTAGCTATACCTGATTTCTATGGAATATCCATTATCCATGGCACCATGTTCAGTTGGAAACCAAGCTCCACATATATTTGCCACTTCTCAGTTTCTGAAGTGTGCGTGTATTTCTAAAGTACGTACACTTGTGAAAACTAAGATTAGTAAGATCTATCTGTTATATTCCTTTACAAATTAAAGCAACAGTGCAGTGTTCTACTACTGTCAATTAAAAAAAAATATATATATATATTCTCAGTTTAACAGGTTTTAGGCCACTAAAAACCAAAATATGATTCCAATTTACAGCTCTAATGTATTTAAACGCTATTCCATTTATATCAATTGAATTGGTATTACACTTTCCACAAAACGTCTGCCATAATTCTTTTTCTTTGATGATGCTATTGGAAATGCCTGAATTTTTCTTAAAAATCAGATAAATCTATATGTACATAGCCCCTTTGTGTCCATTTGCTTAACTGTTACTATTTTTTCATTTTTGTTTTGGTTTACGTCTGACAGGCTAGCAGTTGACGGATGCAGTAAAACTACTATCTAATTAATTTCCTGGAGAGTTTAGCAGTAGTTTATCAAAAAAACATCAATCAAGCTCTCACTTAGACATACTGGTAAGTGCATTAAACCAGTATAAGCAACTTTTAAATAAGATACTTCAGTTCTAGTAGGTGTCCAGAAGATAACTTTAATTTTATTGTACATTAATTTTCAATAGCAGCATACCACATAAGCACCAGTAAAGCAACAATTTGGAACAACTAATTCAACAATAAGAGGTGGCACTGCGTGCAGTCTCACTGAAAGCCAGTTACTTAAAACATTTTTTAAAGTATGTTTTCTTCACTGCAGGCAGCATAGTAAGTCACAGCATAAATATAAATATGTTCACATACACACTGTATATTTACACATACAGTAAGACCAGTCTACCGTGTAATAGAACCCCTTTTATACAACAGTCATGAGACTCTTGCTTTTACCCTGTCACATGATTTGTTTATGTTTTACTAATTTTCTCGTAAAAGAAAGATGTCCGATGTCCTCAGAATAATCTAGATAAATGAATCTCCATGAGTATTTACATTTATGAACTATACACATACTTTCCCTCTGCTTAATAGCACTTAAGTAGTAAGTTTAGGTGAAAACAGAGGGTTCTGAAATTAATCATTCACTGAGGTGAATGGAGGAAATCTCTGTAAGTTTTTGAGGCATCACTCTCTAGTCTGGTTATCACTTTGCAGAAGGTACTCTGCAAAATGGACTAGTAATGTCTATGCCGAAAAAGGACATTTGACTTCCACCGCCGGCCCTACCCCACCACCACTCCCTGCTCCTTTCTAGGCAGTAACTATGCTGGAATTGTGAAACTGTGCTATAGTCTTTCCTATATCACTAAGGATAGCTGTCATTTGGGCAGTCTTATGTTCACAGGCAGCTGCTACATGTCCTTGTAGATTTTTTTTAGGCAGTGTATCTGTCCAGCCATCAGCCCCTTTAATCACAAACCTACCCTGATGGCCAGCTATTCCTTGCATTTGGGAAACAAATTCAAACCCAAGAAAGGAAATGAATATTGGGTTTTTAGGTTCACATCTAAATTGAATAATGACTTGGGTATTTCTGCTGACCTGGACTCAATTCCAAATTCACTTAAGTTATCTGATCTTCAGAGATCACCTGTCCTTTCTAAAAATAAAGCCACTTCAGGCTGGTTTAGCGTCAGTGTTAAAAATCTGAAAAACTTTTAAAACTTTTGGTTTGTGTTTTAGCTTTCATTTGATTTTGCAGCATGGCCAAAATGAGAGACTCTTGTAAATTGGAGAATAATAACTAGTTTTATTCTGTATCTACACAACCACGAAGAGAAACATAAATGCAATACTCTACTTTTACTTTAGCTTTTTACCTATTTTTCTTTCAGTTTCTGCAGATCACCCAAGATTAATGAATTCATTCTGAGCCCAATAGTTTTCCTAACTAAATTTTCAGCCACAGAGTGAATTCATTGATTTTTCCCATTTTTGCATTGCTGAACACGAAAGCACTGAAAGCTTAAAAAAACCCACAAAAATTAGCAACACATTCCTTACAGGCACTTGAGATAATATTCCTGCAAAATCCATTACTTTAGTATTCCATAAGTGTTTCAAGCTCCAATTTGAATGAGTTTAAGTCAGTGAATATTTAGTCACATTTGCAGGACTGATTGTCCAACAAATGAAAATCTCCCCTCAGTTCTATTTACAAATTTCTAAGTGACAGAGTATCATTTTTAAGTCATAAAGAAGTATATCCTTCAGAAATTAATATGGAGTATACAACGTACGCGAAGGAATTTATTCAGCATATACACCAACATGGTTTCAGGCTGCGGCAAGGTTCATGGCTCTCTAAACTGTGTGTCAGAGCACCATTTCAGCATATCATTACACAGGCTATAAACTTTCAAAGTGAGAAAGCTGGCAAACAACTAAGACTAATTCGGCGTCTTACGTACTTTGAGTAGTATCATTCTGAACACTTTGAGCTAATGCTCCTTAGAATCATACATTTGATCAAGTTCCCACTCTTTGTGAAAGGCTTACATTAATTTCTCAAATTGGAATTCCCCACCACCTAATTTCAATGCAATGAAATACTATATAAATGCCGATACCACAAAACCCACTATCTTACTGCATACCATTATATAAAAAATATGGTATGTTTACTATTACTCTAGGCCACTGATGTATTTTTTTCCTAAAGTGCCAGGCTTAATTGTTTTATGATATCTGCCAGTAAAGGAAATGAGCAGTGACAAGTCACTTATACCATAGAGTCAAAAAAAGTGCAGTTTCCATCAAACATACCTCCACAAGCCTGCTGGTATGTTCTCGAAATATAGCAGCATATTCCTTTATTTCTTTATCTCTTCCGTTTTTAGCAGCTTCAATGAGAACTAAAAGTGGAACAGTGGTATCTAAGAAGGAGTCTGAGATGTGATCTATAATGGCTTTACGGAGCTGCAAAAGAAAGCATTACATTAGTATCTGCTAATTGGACTATTTATTAAAGTCTACTGTAATTCTTGTCCATTAGTATTTTATAACATAAACATGTACACACTGTATTCCTGCATTATTTGCAGGATCGTGTGTCTGAAAACTACTGCAGCTGCAATTTATCTATTACACAGAAAACTCTATTTAATTTTAGGGACAATTTTAATATACCACTACCTAAATATGCATGTTGGTATGTGTGAGTGAATGCAGATACATAGAACACTTAAAACATGTACTAATTCTGTTGAAATTAAGGGAGCCAAACAAATACTCTTGTTCTTTGATGAACAGAATAGACTACTTTATGATTCCACACATGAAAAATTACTGTTAGACCAAACCTAATGTCTCCCGGGTTTTCTCTCTTGAAGTTCAGACACCATGGGAGAAGGCTATTTCATTTTACGAAGAAAACATTAATTTAATTATGTTTGTACTCACAAAATAGTCTACATCACATGTTATCATAACTGCAAAATTACCCAAATATTTTCTACCTTGTTGGAAACCCAATGATACAGTTTGATTAGCAAAATGGTAGCCTTCATGGTAATTATATCAATGAGATTACTGATTATGCCACCTGATAACAGATTAATAGACCAAGAAGAACTATAAGTGAGTCTCTATTTCAATTAATTGTTCTTGAACTTGTTTTTTAAATTATTAAAGAAGAGTAACATTCTGCTGCAAATTACCTCTCTTAAATAAGGTTTCATGTATGCTTATAACTGATCATTGGGACATTACTTCTCTTAAGAGGTTATTTTCCATATTATAAACCTACACATGGCAATTGTTCATTTTAATCATGGAACACTACAAGAAATATAGCAATCGTAACAATACATGCAATGCAGCTAAATTATCACATTCACTGCATTTACTACTGTGAAAAATTATTTTTAGAATGGATATAAAAGATATTGATTGGAACAGAAAAGAACACAAAACGCTTTTAAGCTCTTACACGCTTACAGGCTTGTTGCCAAAGGACGTGTTTTCACTTAGCATTTTGCTCCAATGTACCTATGTGAAAACTCAGTAGAAGTAAAGACTCCTACAGCTAGAAAAATGCAAAAAAACCCAAAATCTTTTTGATGCTGCTGCCCTTGTAGGCAGGGCAGTGAACATGCACAGCAGAAATAATAGTAGAGAAATATGTTGATTACAAGACAAGATTTGGATATGAATTCCACCACTAGCTTTTGGATAGCCTCACCATCTAAAGCCAGCTCTCATTGACTCACCAGGCACATGGGACAGACAAATCTTCCAAAAAAACACAGGTAAGTTTACGTTTGGAATGGTTTTTTGTCTTCTAACTTACTGAAGCTCATCGCATTAGGATGTACTATCTGGATACACTGTATGTTCTCAAAAGTAATTTACAAAGACAAAGGCTATGGGATTCAAATACAAAATTGATTTTTTACTGTCATGTTCACATTCCCAGCTTTGGAATTTAAAAAAATGAAGAGAGAATAAAAAGTTTCACTACCAGGAAAAAAATACATTGAACCTCCAGTCCTGCCAATTTACCTGTTAAAATTACTGTGTTGGATAAGTCCAACTGAAGAAAACAGACCTACTTGCCTGCTTAAAATTAAGTACGTGAATGTGACCTTGAGGAATCACAGTTTAAACATTAAGATTTCCACTTACAATAATCAGCAACAAAAAGCTATGGAACCATATCGATGGCTGATGATTCATTATCTCAAAAATATATATTTTTGGGTTCTGCATAGCCCAGATTATAGGACTTTCGCAGCCTTAACGTATTATTTGGGAACCGGTGACTGCAATGACCTTAGTCACATTTGTGGTGAGCTTGAGGCTTCCCGTTTTCAAACTAGCAGCCTAACTTTATCTCTCGTCACATAATTCTTTGCTGTAGCTTTTTACTGGTTTGCTTGGTTTAATTAACCTTTCACGTACAAATTATGATTACTATTTTGTTCTAAGAAATCCTCTATCTTGCAATTAAACAGTGAAATGCATCTTCTTCCAAGAAAAAGATAATGCTGTGTCTTTGCTGAATACAAATAAGTTTGAAATGATGGTCCTGTTTCAGCTATGTGATGGAACACATGAAGCTGAGATTTTCAAAAGATGGCTTGTGTAGCATCAAAGAACGAAGAAATACAATGTAGAACAAAGAAAGGAAAAAGACAAAAGAAAAAACTAATATCTGAAGCAATATCTATTTCTCTTCATCCTAATCATAACAATCATTTTTTTTCCACAACTCAGTAAGTCTATTTCAGACTCTGGCCACCTCTAGAGCGAAATGCTAAGAGCTAAGTAGCCATACAGGGAGACATACAAACAGACAAAGAACAGCGTCAGTAGTGCTAGCAGGCAATACTAGGAAAGTTATCGTGCTGTCATTAAATTTTTTCTCATATTTTTAAGTGAAAGAGATACCATCAGAAGAGGGAAAGCAGAGGGAGGATGATGTCTGACAAATTGTTTTATTTTTAAGGTGCAAGGTCATATTCTTACCCTTTGAGCAGACTGTTACAGAAGTGGAAGCATGGAGAGTTTTTGTTTTGATATCGAAGTGCATTAAAAAATAAAGTAGAAACATGTTGTTTATAAAACATGGGGCATAAGGTTGTCAAAAACAAACAGCAGAGGGTTGAGAAGACAATCCCAGCAGCTGTTTGCAACACTATTAACCACCAGTATCCTGATGAGTACAGAAAACTGTGTTTTCCTCTATTCGCCTCTTGCCTCACAAGACTACACTGGCAAAAGTCCTGGAAAAACTAAAGATTAGTTTTATTGAAGGATCTCTCTTTCGTGTTTCGAAGGGATGCCAGGAAGGCAATCTCCTTTGTGTTCAGGAAAAGCTATCCATAAAGAAGAAGCAACATAGAAATATAAGAAAATTATCAGGAATAACATTTATAAAAAAAAACAACCAACCAAAACTGTGGAATAACCATAGGAGAAACAGCTGTGCAGTCCATTCACAGTATGCTGGGAAACAACTGGGAGGTATGGTAATTTCTCAGAATTAGAAATTGGAATGAATAGACAGTTGCTTCCTAAATATTCATACAGCTCTACTAGGCAGGGAAGTAGTAACCTAGGTAAAACTGCACACACAGAAATTACATGCACATCTCTGGCACAATATAAGTAAAAATCAAAACAAAACAGGATAGTTTAAAATCCCCACAAGTAATGTCCAAGTTCCTGAAGTGAATACAAATCATTTCAGTTGAAAAGCCAGAGATTTTTACAACTTCCAGAATACACTGTTCTCGAGACAGCTACTTTTGCCTTCAAGTCTTGCCAGATACAAGCCTTCTGTCACTTTACTTACCGTGGTCTACAAAGATGTTCCATAGAGGCCTATGGCATAACCCACAATGAGGTGGTGACTGGGCCAGCACTTATATGATGGTCTTGTTTATTGCACACTACACTGAAGAGATTTCAAAAATACAACTTCATAAGGTTTCATCTTCAACCCCAATTTTGCAGAGGCAATCCCAGCAACTGATTGAAAGCAGAGTACCTTGTGCACACCACAGCCCTGAATCCATGATGAGTGCCTAATATAATACCAGCTATGGTACACAGTATCATCTAAAAAAAAGTTATAAAAGCTGTAAGAGCAGACCAAATAACAATTTTCATTTTTCTAGTAAAAGTGCTGAGAGACAGAACAATGAATGTTCTTAAGTGAAAGCAAATAAGTACTGCAATATCTGCAGGCACAGAACTCACAATTTCATGTTTCCCAGATCAGGAATTAAACATGCGGTAAGCGCTCTTCCTAAAACAATTCTTATGCAATTCACATGTATGAACAGAGAATTGGAGGAAGAAGATGAAATATTTCCCATAAATACCTTCCAGTGGAAAATGTCAAGAAGCCGTAGAGATACTCAGGTTAGAGAAAACTACTGGTTCTAGATTGACCATAAATTGGGCATGACTACATTCAGACTGCACATTTTATAAAGGCTTGTAAGCACACAGAAATTGAGTTAGTTAAAAGATATTAAACGCTGTAACAGAGTCAGTAAACTGTTAGAAGCTAGAGTTTAATTAACTCATGGAAGAGACTGCAGCACCGAATGGGAGAGTTCCTAGACACACTGAGTTTGTGATGCAAGTCACTGGGTGTCTGAGCTGAACGTATTTTTGATGCAATGTGAGGAGAAATTGAATAGCTAGTTAGTTGTAAACTCTATATTTATATTATATTCATCTCATCTTTCAAGGCTTACCCTGGCTGATTATGGGAGACCGGAAGGAATTTATTCATCATCTTGAAGCACAGGCTGGCTTGTAGGACTGTACACAAAGTTGGGCATGATATTCTTCCTCCAGAGAGTTGATAAATAGCCACAGTTACAGACACAACGAAAGTAGCGTGTGCTCATGTTCTATGCAGCCATAGATTTTCACATACTTGGTTGGGGCAGCCTGGCTGAAAGAACTACTGGCTTTCTAGCTCTCTTTTCTAAACTGGCACATTGCACACTTTCAACATAATTTGCAATTTTTCTCAAAGATGTTCCCTGCAGAGAAAGGATGTGAACACAGCTGATGATGTCTACTGCTCACCTTCTGCAGCACCCTGACACTGCGGATTTTGGCCCATGTCTTAGGGTACTGGAATGCAAAATGGGTGGGTGGACAGCAGACCAGGTATTCCAAGGACCCTGTTCTGTTGTATGAGTTCTCACAACTGTATAGAACTAGACATAATGGCCCAGTGGTCCCTTCAAGTTATCTGTTCCAACAACCAATAATAATTCAAGCTTATTTAAAATAAAACAAATCTTGATGTTCAAAGTACATGACTGATCTATTTCTATAGCAATACATATTCAGACATGTACACATGCAGTGTTTTGCCTATGTACGTACATATATTCAGCCAGCATCATTTGGTAGGGTTTTTTCCCAGTTTTGAAAATGTGTATGTATATATTCTGTGCAACAGTGTAACTACCTTCAGTTTGGTTTTTTTTTAATATAGAAGAGATCTTTGTTTTCAAAATGCAGTGCTACAAAACCTGAAAATAAAAACTTAGAAAAGCATCTTTCAAGGCTCCTTTTCTACCTTTTCAGTCCCTCAGGTTGCTTACCTGTCTGCGGAGGTCTCTTGTCTTCTTGCACATACTGTCTATTGCAACATTCAAGGCATTACTTCTCTCTTTCTTGTCAGTCTGTAATAAATATGATAAAAAACACAATAATGGTTATTTGTGACCTCTTAGCAAGCATGTTCTTTATGTTTTCAGTTCATCAGAACATTTGGTAAATCATGCATGCTTCGTGATTTTTTTGAATTTTAATACATTTTAGGAGACAGTACCACAATATTCACAGAATGCCAATTTGTGATTTTAAGCATAATCCACTGAATCAAAACATATGCTTTACTAGCAGTATATAGGAACGAAATTAAACACACTTTATCTTCTGAAATGCTGTAATACACTTTTTATAGTCCAGGGTTACTTATGAAACAATGTTAATATAATTATTATTACTGATACTGATCCATTATCCCCATATTAATATGAAAAATTGTGTTATCTCTCTACAAGCAATTTATAAATTCAGATGCCCACAATGCAGTTTGGTAGTGCTTTAGTCTGCAGCATCCATTATTTTACTCCTGTAAAACAGAATGGGTGAGCTTCAAAATGTCCAAGAAGTTGTGATGCAAACATCAATGAAAATGGACAATCTCTTCATTTAACAGCACAATCATTCTCAGCATCAATAGAAGATTGAGCTCTTGAGACATTTCAGAGGTCTTGAGAGAATCAGTTGTATATTTTCCAAACAACCTTAACTTTTTATTTCTATCTATAAGCAAAGTGCTTGTATCATTATTAGCTATTTGAAAAGCATAGTTACCACTTTTATTGTACTGCCCAGAATGTTTTCTGTACAATATTACCATAGTAGTTCTGTGTCTACTAGCTGTTTTGAATAATCTTTTTTTCATGTTATTACAGAAACTATGTAAAAATCCAGTATGTCTGATGAATGTTGTTCCTCTAAAGCAATCATTCATTACTCGCTACCTTGGACTGCCCTGGTCCAAAGGAAAGAAACCACAAACAGTGGAAGTGTCTTTACACAAAGTCATAAGTAAGTACACATTACATTTCCAGGAAAACAACCAGATCCTCATAAATGTTAAAGAAATAGCTACATATACTGACCATAATATTTGGGCTTCAGTTATAGTACATCAGGAAGTCTATATTATGAACATGACTGTCTCATTTTGTATATGATACTAAAATAAATACTAGTGAAAACAAAAGCAGTAATATCTTGGTAGGCACCTAGATGTGTAACCTTGTTATATACATCAGAGTTCAGTCAGTTATTTCCTTGCTACAAAAAAAATAAGTCTATGAGCAGAGCAATACACTTAATATTAAAGCAAAGACTAGAGAAAGAACTTGTACATTAAAAGTGAATGCATAACATAATAAACACCTTGAAATGATTAGTACATTCTCTATCAACTGAAAGGAACAATTACTTTAAAAAATTGACCTTATATATTCAGGGTGACTTAGAAATTTTCCTACTACTTGCTGTTTCTGAAATTGCTTACAGTCTTCGCAGGGAACAGATGATCAAACACAGGTCTTGGAGAGAGATCTGAATTTCACCTTGAAACCTTCAAGGAATCCCTAAAGGTAGATACTGACTTTCTATTTCATAGTAATGTGACCATTTCTCATACCAGAAGTAAATAATGACTCTTGTACCATTTTCCAAGCTGTTGTCAGTCTTGACAACAAAATTGATCCCGTCTAAACTGCTAGATTAACAGGACCAGTAAAAGGTTTGTGGATACAACTGAGCTTATGCCTATGCATTTTCAGATGACAAAGATGCAGTTCCACATTGGCACATCCTTTAAAAGCTTTATAGTTAAGCCTATTTTTCTAAGAAGACAGAATCAATGTAAAATATTGGGATTTTTTTTAAAGTTCTCTAGTAAGCTGTAACTTCAAAGGTGGCAACTAATGATGCAACTGGCTCTAAATAAACTTAAATCTTTAAGGCAGCTAATATGAAACAATCTCACTGAGCGAGTGGCATAAAAACATTGAACAGTGAACAAGGAAAAAAAATACTTTATTTGCAAATTTATAACATAATTCTCAATAATCAATGTCTAGAAAGCAAACCTAACTATAATTGAAGTTATTCTTCACCTCATGTTTTCCCCAAGAAGTAAATACACTGTAAAATGCAGCTTCAGACTGTAGAATGTGGACAAATCCCAAATGTGGGTACATCATAACTGCAGACTCTAATTCTTCCTTAAAGAAATTTTAAGCTCAAAAAACCACATTACTGTTTGGGTAAATCCTTCTTATAAAGTTTTAAAGATTTCAAAATTGTGTATACAGTCTGTTAAAGTCAGAGGGACACCCGACTACAAAGTTTACTGTGGGAGTAGTCTTAAACATCAGTGGCCTCACACCGTGTTGTCCAGCTTCTGCAAGGTATTGTCCATTGATCCCAAGTAGCTTTGAATGCTGAATTACTCCTTTAAGTTTATATTCCTCTGCAGACTTCCATCGCAAATATGTACGTCACAGTAACAGTTCAAGATCTACACTAGATGATTACATTTTTTAATAGCTGAAAAATACCAAATTTAATATTTTAAAAGTGTATATTAAGACACTTAGAGAAACTAGACAGACATAGAGACTAGGCATAGAGAAACTAAACATGATCTGAACATCTCTACACTATATTCCACTCTCCAGTAATGTAGCTAAAATGTCTGTATTTGCAATACTCTGCATCTGCTTGTCAATTAACATTCTTCTCATGACTGCTGTACTTAAAACCAAACAAGTCTATCCTGAAATAGTTCATTCTTGTACAGGGTGACTGAATTAAGAAAAGGCCTAGGAAAATTATGCACATTATTCTAGGCTCTGGATTTCAAAAATCATGCAGTTGAGCTCACCCTTCCTCTCAGTTTTGCTGTACTCAGCTACGATTTTATTCTGTAAAATATATGTAATAACGACTATATGGCTTACTTGTGAAGATATTACAAGCAATATCCAGCTCCTATTTCAATGCATTTTTAACATATGAAAAATTTTACAAGCACTAAGTCACATTGTTATTAATACACCACTAAGTGAAAACAAGTATTTTTAATTAACACTGCATAGCCTGAAGATAAATGCTGAGTATTGCCAATAATACAGGCCTATCTATTTCACACACTGGCAAACACCACCAGTTGAATGACTCAAAAACCACACGCACGGAAAATCTTTCCTGTCGAATTTTCATTTAAAAGAGTACATATCTAAGGGCACATTCTCAGTTGAAACAAATCACTTTATCTCCACTGTTTTCAATGGAGTTCATTTATATCAGCAGCGGATCATGACCTTCATAGGAATTACAGACCCTTCTGCACTCCAAGATATACAGATGCAAACTAGTATCTTTGCATTAGCTACACAACCTTGAAGGACTCTGGAATGCGTCTCCAGTGGAGTCCTTGGTGGGTACATGCCAATTGTTTCTCATGGAAAAACTGGCTGCTCATGGCCTGGATGAGCATACAATCTGCTGGATCAAGCACTGGATGGATGGATGGTCCCAAGGAGTGGTGGTCAATGGAGTTAAATCTAGCTGGCAGCCGGTCACAA
>VWZL01002834.1:699868-812373 GCA_013396915.1 Stercorarius parasiticus | reverse complement strand
TCTCTTCTCACAGGTAATTAGCGAGAGAACAAGAGGGAATGGCTTTAAGCTGCAACAGGGTAGGTTTAGACTGGACATTAGGAAAAAATTTTTCACAGAAAGAGTGGTCAGACACTGGAACAGGCTGCCCAGGGAGGTGGTGGAGTCACCATCCCTGAATGTGTTTAAGAGTCGTTTCGATGTGGTGTTAGGGGATATGGTGTAGGGGAGAACTTTGTAGAGTGGGGTTGATGGTTGGACTCGATGATCCCAAGGGTCTTTTCCAACCTAAATGATTCTATGATTCTAGTTAACAGTATTAACAAAAACAGCAGTAATTCTACAACCTTGATACTTTGTTGAGTTGAAGAGATAGCTTAAACAAAGGTATATAGTTATTCTGATACAGTTTTTGATGTCACTTTGTTTATACTTCTGTAGTGCTACAAATGCACTGTGTCTCCCATCTGAAAATTGATTTGGGCAGAACTACTTAAGTCATTACATAATCTCTTCAAGTACTGAGGCTAATAGGTATGGGCTAAATTTATTAAAAAATATATAAAAAAGCATATATAGAAGGATGCAATCTGCCATAGGTATTAAAACAGTAAATACTATTAGTATTTATTATGTGAATCAAAGAACGCCCCCCCACCTTTAGCCATAATCAAGAATTCAATTACAACACAGAACTGAAGTACTCTCATTAGCAGGACTAAAATAAACAAGATCTCGCCAAGTGAAACAGAGCCAATTTATTTGGGTATGTACTGCTGATAAGGTATTCACAAGGATTTACTTACATCTTGCAAGGCTGCGCTCCTTGAGGTCCCCTTATAGTAATCAGAGAAAGTAATCACTTTTGCATCATCTCTGAAGGTCCTGAGCCTCTACTTGCTATAGAGGGTGGTGAGAGAGACCTAGTTTGGTAAGCTAAAATTTTGTCTTGTGAATAGTCCCACAAAATACTCATTTTATATTAAAAAAACCCACATTTCAAAAGTAAATTGTAATAGGCCTTCATGAAGCACCCTGGACATTTTTGGACATATCCACCTGAAATAGGTATCAAGATTTCAAATATAAAGTCATTGTTTTTTCAAAAGTAGCCATACATATTCAAAAACATATCTGTAGACTCTAGTTTTTCAATATTGTGGAGTAAAAGTGAGCAATATTAATTTATCACATCCGTGGGGAGATCAGATGTCTTCTGAATTCTGTATTCCAGAACAGCTAGAGTCTTAGCTAATAAACTCAAAAACTATTTTACTTTAGTCCTAAAGGCTTCCTTCAAGTATTTGTATGGCAACACCACAGTCAGGAGATTCTATCCATGCCATTATGCAGGGTCTCAAGGTACAACAGCTGAATTAGGACGTAGACTGCAAACAGCAGAAGTAGTCAGGATCTATCTGTGTCCCCTATACAGGAAAAGCGCAGTTGGGAGTAGTGAATGCAAAACCTGGAGCTTGAGACTCACTCTGAATTTTTAAGAAATGTCCTCCTCAGCCAAGTTGTCTCTAAAGGAATAAATATATGCAGGTACTGGGCGTTATAAGGTTATAAAAAGACTATATCAATGTAAGCCTGGTTATATCATACACATCTGTGTGTGCCACTGACTACAGAAACTACAAAGTAGTAATTAATTTATCTTGATAGGCATCCTGACTTCCTTCCCTTAAACACCTCTATGAAGAGTTATTTGTAAACATACAAAACAGGCTTGAGATTCAGGGCATTCCTGATGTTTGAGGATATTCAGATGCATGTTCATCTTGCATTCCTGGGCTTCCATATTGGTTTAAAATAACAGAAGTTAAAAGAAAGCAATGATACTTCACTGGAATGTTTAAAATTACATGCATGATAAAAAATAACTTCATAACCGTAATCCATATTGTACTCAAAGGCTCTCCTGAAATTAAATTTCTATACTTAAGGGCCTATGTCCAGAACCTGAGCACAGGTTTTGTTTCCTGGGATATGTCTGCTCCCAAACACTCATTGTACAATCTTAAGAGAACTGAATATTAAAAAAATTCAACCCACTAGCATATTTCATTGCTTATCTCCAGTAGCTGTACCATGACCCTGTGATAAACATCTTTTGATTTAGTTCCAAGTATCCTCGGACAATTTTATTTTTAAAAAGACTAGCACATTTATTGAAATCTTTCTCTATGGAAATATTCGAAAAAATGTCAAGCTAAAAGGTAAACACCAGTCAATACTACGATAAGTTAATAAATGTCAGATCTGTTATTAAATGACTGATCATTTCAGGCTATGTGTTGACTGAAAATAATCCTATATTCAATAATTACAGGGTCCTTTACATTGTACCTTAATAAAAAAAAACCCAAACCCTTACCCAACCTAAATGAGATACTAATAGTGTCACCGTCCCTATAGAGATACTAGGCATTTTTTGTCTGTTGTTACAATTTAGCATTTAACATTTACCATTTAAAATTTTTTAGTATATGGTGCTTATAAATGTTTCCTCTTTTCATTTATAAAGTCATTTTAAGTTCTAGAAAAAATCAAAACAGTGATGAAAAAAAAGTTGTATTTACTATAAAAAGCAGTTTCACATTTTTTTCTGCATGTTGAAACAATGTTGCCATTATTTGGGGAAACTCCCTGCATGGATTTGTAGTGCAAAGACAAAAATAAGATTTTTTTTTTCATATCCAGCTCATAGAAACCCTGATCTTTGAAATCCTGTTGTGCAGTTCAACAAAGTAAAGACAACTCCAAGTATCTGTCTCAAAAAAAAATTTTCAACTTGCTCCTCAAAGCATAGCTTCCAAGTAAAAAACAGGATCCCTTGTTAAAGGTCATGTGTCTAGTTAAATAAACTATGATTCTCTCCAAAGCTACAGATCTCAATGGACAAGTTTGTGTCAGATTTGAACACAAAAGGAAGCCAGTTGTTTACAATTCTAGTTTTGAAGTATGTCTCATGCTTTTAAACAAACTTTTTAAAAGACCTCTTTGTTCGCCATCCTGGAAGTGGACAGGAATAACTTTTTGGCTGCGAATAACCCAATTGCACCAATGCGACTATGTAGATGCCTGAACAATTATATGCATGTTTTTCTATTTTTTTCCCCAAAATTTTTAAGGATTCACAGCAGTGCCACCTTATTAACTGCTGCCTGAGAAATCGCTTAAATGAACATTTTAGAAGTTACTCAAGGAATCCTCTGACAAGACAGAAAAGGCAGAACTTGACATTTCTGACATTTTAAAGAACAAAAATTCCTTTGAAAAGGAAAAAGCTCCCGGGCCTTTTCATACAGCATTTCAAAGCATATTTTTACTGTACATCAAAAGCCTGCAAAAGGAAATTCATTTACAAGTATATTTATTACCTTTCTTTGTTAATACAGGAAACACAAAGAATGAATAACCCGCGAGTATTTTAAGTTGAAAATCACTATATTTACTCAGTAACACAGATTCCCCACTCTAATAAACCAAGACTAGTGCACTTTTCTTAAAGACACCTGACTTAAGAAAACCTACTTCTGTGGAAAACGAGTAAGTATATTTTAAAAGCGGGGGGCGGAAAGCCAAGGAACAGCAAGGGCATGGAAAATCATATGCAACTGAGCAAATTAAGGAATCTTTCATGTAGAACTGTTTCTCATTATAGATTATTTTTTTTCTCCTCAACAGCTTCAATATGAGATTGTCATTTTTTTTCCTCTTCAAGCCATCATGGACAGTTCTCTATGGATCTAATGCTGTGAGATGTGAAGTACCTTATAAGAAATGAATTACCTCAACTTCTATCGATATCAATTGGAGTACCAAGGGCTCTCCTCACTGTGTGAATTATCCTTTCTCAATCAATATGCAGGAAAAGTCTTGAATTTAAAGCCCCTCAGTATAACTCTCTTTTAGCATTCAGTTACACCCAGTTCCTAATACTGCAAAACAAATTTAGTTCTAAATAGGCATGCATAGAACAACCTAAAAATCAACAGAAAAATACATTTAGAATGTATAACCCTTTAATTAAAAAAAGCATAAATTTTCAGATCCTAATTAATCCAAAATTCTCAGAAAAAATTATGTTGCCAGAATACGCATAATATTGCACATTCTAATCCACTCTCCAAAACATCAGTGGCAGGCAACTGAAGTTGGGGAGGGTAGCCAGGGTGTCTCAAACGACAGAGCTGGATCCCTGGGTTCTGGTAAGAGAATAAGGATCTTCAATGCTCTTGAAAGTGACTGTGAGCAAGCCAAAGGAGGGAAGGAAGAACCTATCTTGTTTTTAATTTTTATTGTTTCTTTCTGATATATAAGGCAAATATTATATCAGTTTTTCCTCTTATTTTTTCACATTGGCAATATTAGAAAAATTCAGCATGATTCCAAGGTGACCTAAGACCCCTCCACGTTTTTCTGCTACCTCTTTGGGGAAAAGAGTCGCAGGAAGTGAATGCATCATAACTGGATTGTTGCAAAGCAAATATAATGATCATTTACTATTTCTAACACAAAATCAAAAGCCACAGGTATTTCATATTTGAAATATGACATTCTGTACACTTGATAGTGGAAACATAAAGACCAATAGTACATTAATTTGTATTTCAACTTTAAAACTATTGGAGGAATCAGCAGGGAGTAAAAAAGTTAAATTTCTTTTAATCAGATGTTAGTATCATTCACTGAGGATGCAGGAAGGAAAGGCAAACGTAACTGGAAATAGAGCAATATCCATACTATCAAACTGACAACAAAAAGCATACTTAAGGTTAATCTGGTTTTTACTAAGAGCAATTTTCTAAGTTCCTAGTACAGAAGTTTTTAATTGAATATCCATCTACCATTCACCAAAGTGTTCCGGCAGTTTTACATCAGGAAAATAGGAAATTAGTTGGAGAAAAGCTCATCCTACAGCAGCAGCATAAGACTTCCCTATGACGAACTATCATATAAATTGCTTGGATAGTATATGCTGTTATAAGAGGAAGGAAGGGGATGGAGGGGGAAGAAAATTCAAAATAAAATATAGTAGAGTTGCTGAAATAGTCCTTCTCATCCAGATTGTTTAAAGGTCTTTCTCTACTCTAAATCAAAAAGTTATGGTCTTAAACAGGACTCATAAAGAGGGAAAAATGTCCAGCACTAAGCTACTCGAATTCTTCCATGCCCAGGGACAGATTGAGTTAGTACAAGTTCCAAAGTGGTATTTCTGCAGCAAAGCAAGGGCACATCCTGCATATTTCAAGACAACAAAACCAATCTTACTGTGGTTTTAGGCGTGGTATTTTAATGCGCTATGTACTACATAGATTTCAATAGACTTAAGAGAAGCGTAACAGCATATTTAAATCAATCAGCGTTAAATATTTATTTATACACACCCTTTTTTAAAAAAGAGATATATATAGTGATTACAAATACATTTCTGAAAAAAAGCTCTTTCAAGTCCTCATAGCCACTCCATACCATCCAATAACATCACAATTTCTCCTTATATTCTCATCATATCAAAGAGTAACATGAAGTTACAAGGAAGGTAGAAGAGTAAAATGAAGAACGTAATTTCTTTTCTTCCTTCATGAAGTTTGCTATGCTGACATATTTATTATTCTGAGATAATCTCTATGATCCTATTCACGATCACTTATGAAACAGACATGACATGATATTTCTTTTAACAGAAAACCAGCATACTCTTTTATCACCATGGATGGGTAATGAAGATTAATTTCCCCAATTCCCTTGATTTGAGATTTCAGCTATGCACATGTCCATAAACAAAGGAAATTCCACTTGTAATTACTCTAAAAAAGCATTTAGTTTCACTCACACATAACTTATACTCTATAACATTTCTGTGGAATGATTTGAAGGAAGCTATTTGAGACAAAAATGGGTGGAACCATGACAGCGCTTGGTCTACAGACAGAAACCTTATGAAAATAGCTACTTGTCAAAGACTTCAGCTCTAAACCAGGCAAAGTTTGGTCATTTCAGCTAACATGCGTGTTATGGATTTCGTTTAGTTCATAACCATGCCTTTACATAAAAGTTAAAGGCTGAAACCCCAAGCAGACAAAAACTGTAATTCCATGTAATTATGTATTAAATGTATTAGTTAATCCCTTTCTAATCCAGAGCAATTAATGTAATTTAACACAATACTATGATGTAATATATGAATCTAGGAGGCCGGGAGTCACTTAAGAATGTGCAGTGAATGAAAATCATGCTTTTAGAGAGGGGACTAAAGGAAACAGTTTAAACATTTAGCTCTCAAATTTACAGATACTTCAGCTAAATACTCATCAGCATCCTGTAGATACAATGAATCCAGGGTGCATCAATTTCTTTATATGTGTCTTGTCTATGCAGAGGACTACAAGATAAGAGGTAGCAACATAAGATGTTTTGGGGATTGTTAGAGCAAATAATAGTTGATGCAACCACTTCGCCAGGCGAATTCAGTACCATCAGTCACTTCTGAATAAAACATACCATTATTTATAGCAACACAATGAAATGACTCCAAGGTGTTATTCCCAGAAGCTCATGACTAAATGTTTTCAATACTTAAATGTTATTTTAAAAAATCACTACTGTTAACTAGAGAAAATCTATTCTACTTCAGATATTTTCTGCTGTTAGCACTTAAGGGGGAAAGAACATGAAAGAGAGTGATAAAAGAGCACTTGAATGATCCTTTTACACTGACGACTGCCAGGGAAGAGGCCATTGCATAGCACTTTATTTAGCAGATTGATCTGGACAGTGAGAAACCAGAGCATTACTGTGGCTGTTGGATTATACTCAGTACAAGTTTGAAGATCTGGGTTTCTGTGCTACAAGAGAGAAAAAAAGCAATTTGTTAAATGTAGCAGCTAACAAACAGAGCAAGAGAGGCTGTATGTGATGGCATGCAGGGAAGACAACTGAAAATTACAGCCTCCTACAGGGCAGGGATTTGCAGAATCCTGCATGAGATCAAGAAAGTCTGCTATTCAGGGCATATTCCTCTGGAGTTCTATGCAGAAATTCTCTGCAGTTTTTTCGCCTGTTTATTTTTACACAGAAAAAAATACAAATATACCTGTGGAAAAATTCAAACTCACCAAGCAACATTTTTGACATTCTAATGAAGTTGTAGAGAATTTTGTCTAAATTAAGATTTCCAGATTTCATGTTTCATTTTTTTAACCATTTGCATCCCTAACTAGCAAAGAATTAATGCACTATAAATTAACCTAAATTTACATATAATTGTCATCAGCTCCGTGAAAGAGTACAGCAAAACAGTAAAGGAAATAAAAGTATCTAACTAGAACAGAATCAGTAGAAAAGTAACTAGGAATTATGTTGGGTAAAATGAAGAGCAGAAGAATCATTAACGGGTTAAGAGAGATGTGTGTAAGTTAAAATCCTGTGCTGATGCATCATTAATTGTAGAGAGTAAGCTTTTAACTGACAGGCAGCAGTGAAGATCAAGTAAAAGGTAATGAAAAGTCCTTGATATTAGCAGAAAGCTCAAGGAGAACTATTAGTACACAGGTAGAAGAAAAGATACAGGAAGCATGGTGACTTGTAGCTATTGAAGGTAAGAATCGCATAGACTGATGAAGTTTGCATGTCAAGAGGAACATACCCTGTAGAGGTATGGCCTATTGATTTTAATAGTAATGTTCATGCTTTTAGGTAGCCATACATAATGAAGCAATCGGTAACATAAGTGCTCCGTAAAAGAGAAATTAATGGTTGGCAATCTGGTGACAGCATTTTGTAACACCAGTTATCTCAGTTGAAGTAGAAGCAGGCAAGATGTCTGAATACCCAATGTCATGAGCTATTTTCATGAACTATCACTGCTGAGCGTCAGAAGCAAAAAAACCTAACAGATTCAGATAAGGTTTTACTGGAGGAGAACATAATTTAAAAGTATGCTACTTTTGTGTTATCAAGACATCAAGAAAAATTACAAACCCAGGGTCTAGCAAAGGCTGTGTTGAAGGTAGGCAAGAATTCTACTTCTTTAAGACACCGCACCCACACGTTATACCTTTATTGGCATAATACCAGCGATATGGTGGTACATTGACACCATACAGTAGAAAAAAAAAGGTGAGAAAAGGAGCTTTAAAAAAAATAAAAATCAGAAAAATAAAGTGAGCTTTTTCACCAATGCAGTGATATCACAGAGCTCAAAGAACAATTTTTCCTTCAAGATTTATACTCATTCTTTCACTTTCAATGAAATAAATGGCTGAAATCTAATGAGTAACCTCCTCTTCCTATAAATGTTTGTTACTGAACTACATCTGAAATTTAAAGAATGTTAAAAATACACAAAGTCAGAAGATTAAAAGGTTACGTAGGATCATTGTAAATATTGTTTACTAGTTGTAAGGTATACGTAAATTCAGACAGACGCATTTATATTAAAGAAATATTCAGGTTATGTTATAATGGTTGTGTTATAATCACCTGTAACCAGAGTCTTGAAAGATACGATGTCTGTTTACATACTCTAAAAGTGGACACATTCATGCACCACTATAAAAGATTTGAAATTTTTCCTCATAATATCTACAGAGTGTTTGCTCTTAGATGTCCCTTAATGCTCCGCAAGACCGTGTGTGTAGAGTAACTGCCACTAGTTCAGTTAACTCTCAACCACATGACTGGCGCATAAAGAAGAATAAGCCGTTCAAGGAACAGTTTATTGGTAAGGAAGCTTTTGTTATTCTTTGCAAGTCCTTGTATATATTCCAACAATGAGTGTAGTCTGTTAGCATTCTCATTTATTAGCTGGCAGATAGTTTTGAAGTTTCTCACGCAATTATTGATGGTAGCACCACCCTGCCAAAAGCCACATCACCTCCTGATTCTTCAAAGATGCTGTAGCATTTAATAAAAGTGACGCTACAGCTCCAGCTGGCAACACAGCTGCCACTTAGAGTTACAATCTCATCCCAGCCACAGAAGTTTTTGAAGACTCCTGCAACATGCTCTATGTAGGATGGCTCCTTACAGCAGTTTAGTAGCAGGCCTAGACACAGCTTGCTACCCACTTACATAGTCCTCTCAGAAACAGTTGGATACAAAGATCTCCCAATAGTAAGCACCATTAAATCGAAAAACTTCAAAAAGGGACTGTTCATTGACTCTGTGTCGTTTATGAAACATCATTCATGTGAAGAAAACATAGTATTCAAGCACGCATTGAACAATTGTGATGATACACATAGACATATTCAAACACATTGCAATACTCACACATACATATGCAAATATAAATACAGACAACAATATGTCAGACTGTATCTGCTTTACTTTATAAACACTCTTTGGATTGAAAGAACTGCCAATACTGCATGCTAATCTGATGAAAACCTGAAAACAGCAAGTGCACAAAACTGAGTGACTAACCTGACAACTTACCATATTTGAGAGCCACCTGTTCAAGCATTGCAAATCAAAGAAAACCAAATTTTCTATTAATTTGAAATATAAATACTCACAGTTACCATGAAAAATACTGTTAATAAATGCCATGGAAAGATAGTTTAGCATATAGTAAAACTGTGAATGAGATTCTGAGAATGAAGATAATGTTGATACTTATTAGATATATTTATCTGACTTCAGGCCTTCACGAATAAATTACTTGCTATCATACTATGAACAGTATGGCAGAAAGAAGCTTTTTTCTGTAACCCTTGCCACTCCACTCTTGTTGCACCAAAAGATATCCCTACATCCCCATTCCAAAACCACAAGGAAAATTATATGCCTATTTCGGGTGGGGGAAGGGACGGGGGTGGGGAGTGAAATCAGTTCAAATATCATGTTTATGAAAGTATAAAACATATTAAAAAACTGATTGCTGTAAGTATAACTTCAGTTTGTCATCAGTTTGCCTGTTTGTGGATATCTCCTTTATCAAACTACTTAAATTTATCACAATGAAGGTACACATTTAGATGTCTGTATTTCAGGGATATTAAAGGGTGCACATGTTCATTTTTAACTAGAGTATGTGTTCCAATGTAGACAAAATACCTCTACAATCACATGACAGTATTACATATTAAAACCAACTAAAATAATAATTGAACAAAACCACATTAATAGGATCCAAGAAAATATAAGAGCAATTGTACATGAAAAGGCTTTATGTCAGATTGTTCTGACAGCAAAAGAGAATAGGATGCTGTAGTAAACTATATTACATAAAGAGCAAATCTGATGTGACAGTGTGTCTGCGAAGAATGTTAATAAGAACAAAATCAAAATCATAAAAATGAGAATGGGAAAGCTAAGCAGAAAAGGCAAAGCAAATATTCCAGGCAAGGTTTCTGCTGTAATTACAAAAGAGAAATTAAATGATAAATTATGGAAGAGTTGTTGTTTCCTACTCACAAGGCATGTGTGAGACGGGTACTTGGAACTGAAATGAGTTCCCAGAACTGGGGCTTGGTTTTACTTGTTTTAGACTATAAAACTCAGGCTTGTGACTTTTTTTACTGATATGCTTCTTTTATGCTCATCCATAACAACAGCAAATTAAATATACAAGACATTTTTGCTACGCTCAGGAAACCTCAGATGGGAGCTAACACTTAACTGCTACTACAGACATCCCCTGACATAACTTAAACTCAAGGGTACTGAGATGAAAAAAAAAAACAACAAAACACTCAAACATGGATGTGACAAAGTTGAAGACTGTTCTTATGAAAGACTTCAATCTTGGTGCTTCATTAAGCTATGCTGAGTGCAGGAACTTGGGTGAGAAGAACCAAAAGGCTTCCAGATTATCTTTCTCCCAACCCAGGTTCAGAAAGACCGGATCCTCAGACACCACCTAATGAAACTATGGCAGTTAAAGAAAGCCATAGAGAACCATGCCACTGTCTGAAGTCAGAAGATGACAATAGATGTCATGCCATGATCCCTGCACACTACTCCTTGCTTAAAGACACTAAGCCTATGTTAGCAGAGCAGGTGCCAACTAGAAGATTCTCTTGCTTTGGGGGAATCCCATTCACCTTCTCAGCGCAACTGCTTGCACCCACAGAGTGCTCAAGAGAGGAGAACAGAAGTCAGAGCTAAAGGGCACAGAAGTCTGATGTCTGATTCACAACACCCTGAGGAGACAATCCAAAACTATTAGAAGAAAAAGGAAAAAGTAACTTTGTGTTATAAATTGCATAGTCAAACAGGATCACTTCACATACTCCATACTGACCAAGTCCAAACCCAAAAGCTGGAAGATGTCCAACATAACAGTGATTTCATTAAATCGTCATTATTTATCAGTGGTAATCCTATCACACTTGAAAGCATCTAAAACCAGCATTATCTTTCTTAAATTAGTAACATTCGAAGAAAAACAGGTAGAGAGAGGGTATAGAGACAGGGACAAAACAGAGCTTTGAAAACACATCAATTAAATTCACCATAAGTAGCACAACAGCAGTGTGCTTTGAAAAATCCCTAACAATACATGGACAACGTGTACATGGAGCCTCTGGATATTTTTATCCATGTTTCAAAAAGTTTTGAGAGGGAAGGAGGTTGCAGTACTTGCAAAAACACTAAGAAGCGTACGTTTTGTTTAGAATACATAGTATTCTAAACATGTACTCTACAAAAGCTCAAAAACGCTTATAGCCATGTTAGCTTTCGTTTTTTGCCTTTTTTTTTTTGCATTAAGCAGCCATCACTACTCAAGTGATGGCAGAAATTACGTACATAGGGCAGATCAAACAGGCTACACCAAATACACTGAATAATATCCACTTATTTCTCATACAATATAGAGGTAAAGATCATAACATGCAAAATATCTTTAACCGCTTATCACTCTGTATATTAGTTATGGCATTTACTGAAAATATTGCACTTTTAATTTAACATTATTAACTGCTTTAACATTCTAGTTTGTTAACAATCACAATATTGTGAATTGTACAACATACAAATAAGTGCTATGCTTTTAACGAATTTAATCCACTAAAAAATGATTCTACCTAATGGCACCTAGTATCATTTTGAAAGATAAATACACTTAAATTTTACCTGTAACCTGAGCCTAAATAAAACCAAGACAACAAAACTGAAAGGTTCAATGCATTACTTGAAAGAGCTGGTTGATAAAGCTAAAAAAGAAAATAAGAACAGGCTGCTAAGAAGTACAAACAATGCTTTGCTTTCATTTTCATATATAATTGAAATACCAAAGGGTAGTATACTCAAAGACTATAAATGATATATGGAAGAAACAAAAATCAAGGAACTGGAATCCAGTATCAATCCTACAGAACATTCAACATAAGGCAGAGAACGACAGGAATTGCCAGTTCTTCATAACTTTAAATTTCTGAGGTTGTTCCATGCAGCACTGCCATCCCTGATTTTATAAAGTACTCATTAGAATTAAAACACACATCATCACTTAGAAGCTAGTTCCTCATCCACTTTAAGCATGATATGAAGAGACAGTGCCATAAAATGAAGGCATCGACCGACTCTGGAGACTGAGACAGAAAATGAACAACTTCACACTTGGGGAATAAGTTTAGTAATGGGAAATGGAAAGTTGAGCATGAACAAGCCAGCTGACAGGATGGCATCTTGGGAAGGCTAACACAAGGAGGTCTGAAAACGGTACCTGTAATTTGCAACAGGTTTACTGTTGACTTATTAGGCAGCAATGTGGAATTGCAAAGCAGGTCTTTATCAAGAAGTTTTTTTCCAATCTTTTGAAAGAGAAACTGAAGCTCAAAAAACAGAATCTTTTGTCCAAATATGTCTCTCCTATTACAGAAGTAAGTCAGTTAGTGTTCTCTGATTCTCACTGACTACAACAAACCTTTCACAAAATATTGGTTGTACTCCTTGCTGCATAATGATATGCACTGTTTTAAGAAAAGAATGATTCAATTTTTAATCCATATTTAAATGAGACAAAAAGTCTGATTCAACACACTTATTAATAAGCCAACAAATACCATAGCTTTTATATGTGCACAACATGTGCTTATTTAGAGCACAGACAACATTGATACCACTCTTGGAATTTATATTTAAATGAATATAAAAAGGTGCTAAACTGAAAAATGCTTTGAAGTTAATTCCCTTCATTTAGCACATGTACTGCAAAGTGATGGAAGCCATCACAGAAGGCTCAGGCTGAAACTCTAAAAGCTGGTGGTTCATACAAAGGATGCTCGGTACCATCTGTGACCTCATGAAGAATTTAACCTCCACAAGTTTTTGGACCATTCACCACGGTTCTAACAACATACTCCAAAAATCTCTTCAGATTTTGGACACATGCCAGAACAAAATTAAAGCCTCTCTTACTCAATTTTGCAGAAACTAATTCACCTAAGGATCAGTGATGACAACTTGATTCAATTGCAAATCAAGATCAGTAAGTTTTGTAAAATACATTTCCTGTCTGCAGACTACAAAATGCTATGCTAAAAAAATAAAGTTCTCTTTTTTTAACCTTGGAAATATCTAAGGCCCACTTGTAGTTTAAAAATGTAAAAGCTGCAAACGTTTTCAGATGTTGCTACAAGAGTGTTTAGATTCTTTCCCTCTTATTCTTTATACCTTAAATAAAACTTGGGTAGGTCAAAAGCTTTTGAAAACTACACCTTGTCATTCAGTAATTACTCAGACTCTGTACTATATATCTCATATGACATGGCCCTAGAAGTATAGCGATGCTTTTTATCTGCATCATGTCAGCTAATGATTTCTTGCCAGATCCACACAGAAAATAAGGTAACTTTCTCAATAGAAGAATGCCGAAGAACAGCTACCCCTAGTGATCAGAGAAATGTGAGACGAAGTGCGAAGTCTGTCTTTGTTGAGTTATTTCTCATTTTTCTCAACAAGCTTGTAGCCAGACATAGAACAAACAGTGACCAAAGACAATACCTTAATGTGCACACACATATTTGGCAAAATTACTGCAAGTAATTTTACCAGAAGCAGCTTTCTGAATAGATTTGTGTCACATTGTTGCACCCAGGTCAGTACTCCAGCTTCAAACACTAATGTACCTCCACCTAAAGAGTTAAAGCCCAATTTAAATTTCTATGGTCTGACCCCCTGAAAGACAGAATAGTAAACATCCTTCTCTGGGTCTCTCCGCAATATGAATGCACTTGAATGGGCTAACTTACAATCAGTCTTTTTTAAGTGCCCTGATCACTAAGCAAAGATCCCTTATTTGGACAGTCACACATGGGAGTGGTACCAATGGCAGACGGAGAGCAAAAGGTAAAAATGTAGACTGGGCACTTGGGGGCAGAAGTCCTCAGCAGGGCAACAGGAATACTCCAAGCCAAACGGTGTAAGGGAGAGGACATCAACATGTTTATAGTATGCCTAGCAGAGTTCCAGTTCATAACAAGAAAATTCAGATGCCATCACAGGAGAAATATAAATGAAAAAACTTAACATTAATGTTCTTTAATGCAAGAATGTTATTCGTCAGAAAATTAGGAGAGACCACAGCAAGTAGCAATCTTCCTGATTTTTCTTCCGTGAGTGAATACACAGTGTGTAATCAAACTGGCTGAACACTGTCCAGAAGAATGCACTCCTGATAGATAATTTAGTAAAAGGAACACAGACTATTTGGAGATGTTATTACCTGGAGCTTTCTGAGCACTGTATGGGCTCTTTACTTAGGTTACACAATTGTATTATACAAGTGGGAGTTTGGCCTGTGTTTATAAATATTATACAGTTACTTTAAAATATGCATAATACACTCTTTATAGACTCAAAAGATGGATACAGGACTAGGAAAACAATTTCTATAGGGAAGCAAAGAAAAAAATTAGCATGAAGAATATTCATGTGGCAGGAAATTTAAAGTACACAAGCTGCAACAGTAAGAAGAGATAAGGGTGAGGAAGAAATCAAAACCTCAGTGAAGGGAAACAAAACAGAGACAGATCAGAAACACCATTGTTTTCCATAAAGCAAGAGGTAACATCACTACAGTCCTTCCTTGGAACAGTGCAACTTGCTATAAGCTTTACTGGTCTTCTCTACAGATATCAAATCCTTTTCTGAATTGTATTTGCTTCAGGACAGTCCTGTGTGAGCATCTTCTTACAGCTTCTCTCTATATACACACTTGACTTCAGTCCTCTTTTTTCTCATAATAACCAAAGATGCTATACCAGCCTCCTCCATACCCAGCTTTTCTCATACTGACAGACTGTGGTTATTGCTACCTGTCTACTTCTGCATTCATTATCCATGGATTTACAGAACTTTCATGTGATAGATTCTGTGTAGAATCTTTGAAGATATTAGTTAAAACATGTCTTCTCCTGCACATAACTTGTAGCATTAGCTTTCTATGTAACCAAGAGAGAAGTGGAGTGAAAGGAGAGAGAATATGTATGTGTGCAAGCATTTTGTTCTATATAACTCTTGCCTTTTTTAAAAAATTTGTTTTCACCTTATTCGCCTTCTCTATGGCCCACAGTAAAATAAACCAAGACAAAAAGAGCAGATTACACTACAGATGCATGCTTTTTCCAGGTGCTTGTTTCAGAATGAAAACACTCCTCTGAAAATAGCAGAAGTTAATAACATAGCATAATGGCTTTAAAATAAATAGTCTAATCCAGAATTAGCAAAAAATACTTCTCTCATTAACATTTCTGTTATATGATACCATCAACTCTCAGTTTATCTGAAATAAGGGAGAATGATGTTTGAGAGCTCAAGTAGAGGGAAAAAAAGTCAATTACAATTCTCCATTTAGATCTCACCAGAGGAAAGCAAGCAGGCAGATAACTGTTCCCAAAGCACTAAAAGCAGCATGGAGCCAGCTCCAGCGGGGCCATGGTATTTTTGACACTGCAAGGCTCGGTGCATGGAACCAGTCAGAGGCCTCCACACCTGACACACAGTTAATCTGCAGCCTGGACAACCTGCCTGTGAGTGACAGGGAGTTATCTTGTGGTGTTAAACATGGAGTATGATTCTGTGATTCTATGACTAAGAAATCACTGAAAAATTTATGAAATGCCTACCCCTTTCAAACTAACTGTTTTAGCAAATTATTTTCTATTAGATTAAACCACTATTTTCATTCTGAAAGGGAAAAAGAGATAAATAGTGTTGGCCTGTTACAAAACAGGAAGGTATATTTTCATCTTTACCACTCAACAGAAAATAAGAAATAAATTTCAAGCATGGTCTGTGATACCTGTTCACCAGCGAATATCTTAACGTGCTGGGCATATCTTAACAAGAAGAAGACAATATATGGATGGATCCAGGCTCTCACAAATTCACTTTGGGTGGGAAACAACTGAAATCAAGGAATATTACTTCTACTGACAGGGAAATGTGTCTGCCAGGAAATAAAAGCAAGGTCAAGCCACAGATACAATCTCAAAAAAAACCCTAATTCAAATGTAACACTGGAGGTAATTTGGAAGTTGGCACAGGTAAACACAGAATAGATAAGCTAGAAGACAACAGCAAACTGCCAAAGAGTGGATGGTATTAGCCACTCTAATTAGTGTGTTATTACAGGGCACACCACTGAGGTATGTCCACATCTTGGCCTCTGAAAGGGCCACCTCATGTACAAGTGGAATTATCATCCTGCTTCGGTCTGCAGGACCACAGTCCTTTCTTTATGAAGATTCAGTGCTACTGTGGCAAGAAAATTTGACTGATGAGTATTATCGAGCCTGATAGACAAAGTGCAGTTGCAGTTTATGCAACAAAGAGATAATACTGTATTATTAAGACAGGATCAGCTGTCATATTAATCATGCTATTATCCTGATTTTCTCACATTCTCTGTATATATTATAAACTCTGAAAATCCTTCTCATTTGTTTAGACACAACCAGATACAATGAGGTCCCTGCTGGAAACAAGTAAATGCAATGAAGGTAATAATAATTAACAGTAATGGAGTACTGATATAAAACTGTTCTCATCAACTTTCATTGCACAGTAGTTAACACTGTGAGATTTTCATGAAATGTTCATCTTTAGTCTATTGTAAACTATGAGTTGTAATACTGATCTGAAAACCATGAAGACTAGGCAAGAAAACAGTACATCTACAACTTGCAACATCTTCACAAAGAATAAGACTGTACCCTAAGTACTAGGTTTACTTTGAAATATTTATGCTTCAACATCACAGTCAGATATTTCTTAATGTATCTTAAAACGGTTTCACCAGCTACACTACAAGTGTTTTTATGTTAGCTGGTAGGAAAGAACATTTATATATTCAAGCTGTATTTAGCAGGCTCTTTTAGATCCTTGAAAACTTGACTGGATAATATTAGACTTTAGCAGACAGGCTGTTGAACCAGGGTAGAAAATGTGACAATCATAAAAATAGCCTACACAATAATAATAATAATAGCTTCCTATGACAGCAGATGAGGTTGTGATACAAGTATAAATGCATTCATAGATTTGGTGTCAACATTTTGGTAATACAGGAGTCTCTGAGGGCAAGAGCAAATAGGGGTTTGATTTGAAATCACACCACATGAAAAAGTTCAAGCTGTCTATAGTCAATGAAACATTATGCAGTAGATTTAGCTTACCTGTTTAGTGCTTTACATCCAAGTTTACCAGTAAACACAACTCTCACTAAAACTCTTCAGATAAACATCCCTACTGTCTTGATGCTGTTTATCATATGGCACTACAAGTTTACATGAAAGACATTGTAGAAACAGAGACCGCAGTAGCAGTACTCTAGAACAGAGGCACTTTTTACCATGGTTGCACACCACAGACAGTAGTTTGCCAATCACCTTTAGTAGAAGGAAGAATACAGGGTTTTGAAGATTTATTGCTATTTACCAGTGCTTTGTGAGGAAGACCTCTGATGTCCACTGTAAAGGCAGAAGTAAGAATCCTACCAACCACTTTCATAATAAATTGAACTCACTGAGCAATCTTGAAAATCTTTCATTCATTTCTGGCTCATCTCACAGACTCCCTTAAGGTTTGCTGGACCTGACCTTTTTGAAAGAGGGTTCTTTTCATGCAACTCTTGCAAGCTTTTCTGCATGCCCTTAGTTTAAAGTCACTGTGGTTTAACTTTATTTTGTTTGTAATCACATTATTGCTCAGCCATATGAGCTTTCTGCTGCTGTTTCAAAGTCTTCTCTGATAAGTACTATGTACTTGCTCTGGGCCTCTAATACGGTATATTCAGTCTCCACATAACTTTTTTTAAAGAGTTCACTCGTAACTGATCTTTTTAGTTTCTTTCCCTTGTTTACTTTAAGTCCTCTGTTCAAAATCAAGCACTAGCATGTAACATGCTTTTACTTCTGCTTCTTCTGCAAAGATGTTAAATCTACATGCATTACAAAGTAGCTCTTAAAAAGGAACATTTTAAACTAAGTTCAGTGTTCCATTCAGAAATAACTGAGGAGTTTCTTTTTATTTTAGACCTAAAAAATAACTGGGAGAAGGGCAACAAACAAAGTAGCTGAACAATGACCAAGACGCAGACTGCAATTCAGGAAATACACCAGCCAGTTCTAGTACTCCATAAAGGGAAAACAGCTATAAGGGAGGAACGAATGTGTGATATATCCTCAGGACTGAGTTATGCTGCACTCTTCCACATAAGCATAATTTGCTGCATCAGACATATGTAATTGGGATACTATATTCACATAGGAAACCTCTTTATAAGTGAATATGGGTTTATTTACAGCTTCTCAAGAGAAGATGGAATAGTACAGAAACCTGCCTGCATGGCAACATCTCTGCATTCCTTTTTTAGCCTAAACAAAAAGGAGAAAGATATAACAATAACAACAACAAATGTCATTTCAGACAACAGATAATATTGTACCTGTATCTTACACTGAAGGGCTGCCCAGTTTTGGTATTACATTTTTGCAGTGGTTGTTACTGTGCGTGCTGAAGTTGAAATTGGCTGTGTTTGCTTCCCTTGCGTTTTGTTTTTTTTTTTTTATTAATAAGTGTTCCCAGGACTCAGTCATATTGTAGTGCTTCTATATCAAAGACTTGCCAAATTTGTATGGTATGTTAAAGAACTGTGTGTTAAAGGAAGCCAGTGAAAGTTGCTGGCAAAGGAGCAATTCAATTTCTGCTCATACTCATTTATCATTTGGCTTGTTTGCTAAAACCGTCAATCAGTGTGTGATTTAAAAGTTTTCTAACATGGGCACTGTTGCTGATTTCTGATCATTAAACATTTGGTTAACAAAAAAACAATTACACACAGAGGACTCCAATTTTGACATGGGCACCACGATCATCTAAGTGCAAAAACTGTGCTGCTTGTGACAGCTACATTTCAAATACAAAATTTGACTGTGGTTCTTCTTGTTCCTGCCTAGCATATTTCTTCTCATCTCATATGCATTCATTTAAGAGGTACTGCTCCCACTTCTGTCTTTGCTTCATTATTTTATATACCGTGATTTAACTTAAATTTTTTAAGGAGAATCAAAACACGTAGACAATTATGCCAAAAGAATGATGCTATATCATAGTGCTTTTTATCCTAGCTAAAGCTTCAGAATGCAATGACATCTAACCTTGAAGGACTTAAGAAATTTTATAAAAAATAGTCTTCTGGGTATCTAACTAAAACATTAATCTACCCAGACAATATGAAACAAGAACTTGGCTAGACTGGAACTATTTTTCACTACAGCTCTAATTATGAACTTTATTCAGTAGAGGTTTCATCATATGAACAATTACATCTTTTTCGCTGAAGCACGATAAAAATACGCCTTTAAAATGAGCATATGCTGTAAGAGCCTGAAACAAAGTCAATAGGATCCATTTCCATGGACTTCAATGGACAGATAGTAGCAAAAAAACTAAAAAAGCCCAATGAAAGGAGGCAAGATTGCCCATGTTAAGCACGTACATATAAGGCACTTCTGAATCAGAATGAATGCTTTATGATTCTTTACTCGGGTGCTTTTTATTTTCAGTTTACCTCTTTATACATCCATGTAGGTGAGCACATGATTTCCTTAATATATATTTAATGTTAAAAAAAAATATCATTAGGTTGCTGGAAAAAACATCCCAAATCACCTCAAATCCACAGGAAGTGAATTCATAAATGAATTTCTGTGTGAATTCCTTGCATTTTCTACAGCAATTGCTAATCCCACTTTAAAGATCTCAATGTTTTTTCAAGCGTATTTCTGTTATAGACAATTTTGTATCATTAGTTTAAAATAAAGATATTTTAAAAGGCAAAAAGCCAAAAACCTGGGTACATTGATATTCAGAGGCAATTCTATGAACTGCCTGATTTTGACTAGGCCATTCTTTACAATGAGAAAACAATTTAAGGATGTAAGATGTAAGTGGCATGTTATTACTCAAAGAGCAACCCTTCTTTGAGATACAAATCCACAACACAAGCTTGTTCAGAGATAACAAAAAATACAGATACCACCTGCTACACAACTGCCCCATCTGTAATAGGCATGAAAACTGAAAATTCAAGGCAGCTTAGTCTAATATATAAGCAGACCACTTTAGGTATGACATTTACAATCAAAAGAGTAAGCTCAGTTGTACAACAAGCCATCTCAGTAATACAGGAGGGAGACACACATATAATTTTAACATTGTTGTTAAAAACCACTCTAGTTAAAGCCCACGTAAACATAGAAAAGATTAAAGTCTTATTATCTGCCTTGCTCCTACTTGTCTCATAACCTCCGAAGCAAATAATCAATTTGAGCATAATCACAGTAACTAGATGCTCAGCAGCATGAGATCAACAGTAGCTTTTCTCAAACTGTATCTTCTGATGCTTTTAAGCACGGAAACGAGACAATTTTAAGCACTCATCATCTGACAGACCTAATAAGCAGTGCCCTAGACTTCTCAGTGAACCCAGAATAGAAAGTTACCAACCCACAGTTTACAAAATGCAGCCAGAGACACTCCTGAGAGACACCTTCAGCTCAGCCACTGATACACTGCTTTGTTGCTTTATGGTACTCTTCCTGCAAAAAAATCAAATCTATAGTCAAAAGGTCTTCTCTGACTTGGGGGACACCCGTTGACCCATCAATATTTAGACTTTGTTATTATGTCAATACAATCAGTCTAATGTAATATATCATTCATAATGTAACAAGTACCACTGCAAAACTGTAAAATATAATAGCAATAATTAACTCTTACACTGAGCTTTTCTCAAAGTGTTTTGTACAGAAAGCAAGTACTTTTCCCTAATTTTCCCACAGGAAAATTGAGGCACAGAACAGTGAAGTCGCTTGGGCATTGCCACCTTCAGGCCAATAGCAAAGCCAGGGATAGAAAATAAAGCTAAAAAACCGCAATCTTTAACTCAAAGGTGTTACATGTGAAAGCACGACTGAATACATATATGAGGTAACCAACAGAGCAGACAATGGGATAATCTTTGTTTCCTACCACAAGACCCACAACGCAGGTCAGGATTTCACCATAAAAACTCAGTATCCACCGACACCAGTTGTTACATCTAACTTATTGCTGTGAAGAAAATGAAATACAATATCAAATAAAAGTCTGCCATCATCCAGCTAACAATCTTAAACTGAAGAGGCATACATGGGAAACTGAACAGACAGCCTCAATTTACCAAAAGCTGAATCATTCTGCCCTACTGAACATCCAAATAAATAGTGTCTCTGAATCACCCTGGTTTTGTGCTTACATGGTTAGGTCTTAATCTTATAATCATTTTCCCCCCTTCATAAAAGTAGAAGAGTCCAGCTTCTACTTGTGCTAGTCTGACTTGATGGGTAATGGAAAAGTACCTTCCATCAGCTCAAGACAAGGTTAACAAGAAGGGAATCCCAACCTCCTTGGTTTTTTTCAGTTAAAAATCCATCTAGGGCAATAATCAGTACTTTCATATTTCCTGTGAACAATAAAAAGTTTCAAAGAAAAACAAAACCAAACCTAACACAGTTGTGGAGATCTCTTTTTACAGCTTATGGATATCAGACAACTGGAAAGTAAGAGCAGGATAACCGTGGTAGGAATGAACTCACTGTTGGAGAACAAAATAATCTGCAGGTCATGCAAACTACGAAAACTAAAATGCAAATATTCTGCCTAACCTGGGTCTTACTCTGAGTGGCATGGGAAGAATGAACTGTTTCGTTACCCTCCTAACAAGGACCCACAAATCCAATATATTTTCCTGAACTAACCCTATAAATTATAGAAACGTATTCTGCAAATGTTATGGAGTTGGGGCTATAGAAAGAATCTGAGCTGGCTGGAGTACTGCTGCACATTACAAACTAAGACACAAATTAAAGGTTACATCAAGAACTTAAATTTATCACTTCCAAGATGAATGAGTCCCTGCAAATTGTTTCAATGTATTTGAAACAGTGTACATCACATAAGCTTGTGAGCAGTGCCATTCCTGTCTGTCTTGGTCATCATTGAACAAGCAATAGTGAAAATCACGGTCTGTTACCATTTTGTTCCATGGATATGGGGATGGATAAATCTTATTTAAGTTCTCTATAGTGACACTTCAGAGTGTTTTGGATGAACAGTTCTTTGTTTAGCTATGAAACTACACTCAAAAGGCAGGTCAGAGCACAGCAAGCTATCATTCATGATTTCTTCTTCTCTCACGTTAGGAAATAAGTCTTAGAAAGAAATTAATTCATTGCACACATCTACACAGACCTTAGCTTTGGAGTTAAGATAATAAACAAGGCTGTCAGTAAATAAAAGTAAGCACTACCCTTCTGACTGCAGTTGATCTACCCTTTTTTCAGCAGACCAAACACAGCTGCATGTTTTGAAGTTTAAGTTTTCCTCCTATTTTTTTAGGACATACAGCCCTTTTCCTTATCACTTACATCTTCAGGTGCTGCCCTTGCTTCTACAAAGCAGTGGGGAATCTCCATTGTGAAACTGTGTGTGTATGCTGAGTCTGTCTTTCCAAAAAGAGAAAGGATGCACACGCTTCCCAGAGCACAGCAAAGGACAAATGATCTTGCTGTCCTTGCAACTCCTCCCTACACAGTGGCAATGGCATGGAGGTTTATTAGCCATTATGGGGCGATCCCCCATGGACCTGTACCCAGAAGACTGCCCTAGCACCACCCTGCAGCCTGTGGTGAACAAGCAGGACCACTGCACGCATCACTCACAGATAACAAACATATGGTCAGAGGATAGTGTGTGGAGGTCTCCCATCAGTCTGTTGGAAAAAGAGAACAACATCATGAAGCTTTAAAGTTCTTCAGCTCTTACAGGATTTAGGAATCAATGGTAGTCCTGAAATAGACCACCAGTAAAAAAAGTTGTCTGAGAACAGAAAGAGAATAGTGAAGTACTTTGTGGCTTAGAGAGGCTGATAAGAAGTGTTAACACAGGATGCGTTAAGTATAAAATCATACGAAGTCCAAAAGATGACAGGATGGAAGAGACAGAAATATCCAGATCGGGACTGAGGCGGCAGCCACTCGTGCATCTCTATTAGCTACCACAACAGCTAATCCATCCAGATTTTGATAGATTTATGAACCAATCATTTGAATAGTCCAAACTATGATCGTTGCTGTGTGTGGACCAATGTCAAGCCTTCACAGTATAGGATTCAAGCTACGTCTACAAAAAAGAGCAGTAAAAAAAAAAAAACCCCAAAAAATCCATTAACCGTATTGTCAAGTCAATACCCCCCTCAATTGAAAACATTTCATCAGGTGGGATATTCAGTACCATGACATCTCCTCTCCCACTACAGATCACCCGACAGAAAAAAAGTGCAATTCCATGATGCCAAGACCAAAAGTGGGGTTTTCAACTCCAGTGTACTGCGGCTTACTAAATGTCAGAAGTCATACAGGGCCATGGGAATGCAGAAATGGAGCCCAAAGATTCTCCTGTCTTCGTTTTCCAGTGAAGAAGCTGAGTATCGAGGCTGTATAACCTGCTGTCACATCAAGACTGTAGAAGAAACATCCACAGCTGCTTTACAGGCCTGACAACAGGGATGCCTTTCCTCCTATGTGACTCCCTGGCTTTGCTATTCCACAGAGTAGCTTTGCCACATAGGAGTACAATCATGCAGATAATAAGCCAACTTTTAATGCATTTAGTCATGATAAATACTCTGGACTAAAAGGCTGTTAGTATTATCCAGTTTGCAAAGTGTACTTTGCAGTTGTGGAATGTTTATGACCAGCCAAACCTTTGTTAATAACTCAGCAGGACAATACTATAACGTTGCGTCTCATATAATGTGGAAGGCATATTCTTGATGCTATTCATACTTTGCTTCTGTACTCTTTTTATGAGACGTGCACACAAAATACTGTTTATTGCCATTACAGGAACACAATTATTTGCTAAGTACAGAGAAATATCTCTGGACAAGATTTTGACTGGCTTCAGCATGACAATAACATAAAAAGATTCTCAGACACCTAGAATCAATTACTTTAGAAGCAATAGCTATACAAATAAAATATAAAACCAAGCACCTCCAAGCTGTTCAGATTGCCAGGAAATACAGGGCCCAATTTAGTATTGCTATATGCCTCATGGGAATTTACTGATGTGCGTGCCAAGTAGATTTGCTTAAAGTAAGTAATTATTAGGAATGAGAAATATTTGTATGGTTTACTTGAGATGTCACAGGGGACAGGTTTCTTTAAAAATCCTTTTTAGGGTCTTTTTTATTGTTTCTACAAAATGGACTTAACATTACAATTGTGTTACATTTCACTATGATACAGTATCTTTATTACAGCCAAATTCCCTTTAATTTTCTCAGCCTTTAGGCCACAAATCTTAAAGCGCTACACGGTGTTTATTTATTTCTTTTATTTGTTCTGTTTCTAACCTGGTATTTATTTTCCTCCACAGATTATTTTGATTAGGTTCATAGTCATTCCGATTTGGATGAAGGAAAAAAAAACGTTTTCAGATTTTGCACTTGACCACCACAAAAATGTATTTGTTTTCTTTTTACTTTAAAATGATTTGTGTAGTGTTTGTGATCTACACCCAAATGGGCCTAGCTGACTGGTACAGTCATAGATCTTAGAAACATCAATTCCCTTTGAATGGCTTGAAAGCTGCATAGAATGTAAAATAAAAGTGGAATGAATACTGGCTGGACATCTAGCATCACATGCAGAACTGCAAATTCATCTTTCTTAAGCAAACTATTTTGTTTAGGATAGTCTCAAACAACTCACCTACTTTCCAGCTAGTTTATGAGATCTCAGAATTTACTGTTTGCATTATGTTGACAATATAGCATTTGACAGCTGGTGGGGTGAAGGAAGGAAGCATCTGTACAGGAGTTTATTCTTCTGATCTTGAAGGTTAGTTATCTTCTGAATTCTATACCAACTTCTTATATTTTGATGAAGCTCACTGATCTTTAGCAGTAGAAATTAACAGATTAAATTAAAAGTACTGATCTATTTTCTAGTTATTGTTAGTCAATACTGAAAAGACCCTAGTGTATCAAAGGTTTGCTACTTTAAATTTCAAGTCATCTGTTTTTAATATCTGCGTCTATTGATTCATCAACGCTTGGCAACACAACAATGAGAAAAGTCACACTTTGCAATACAGAAAAATCATCTTTCTCACCAAGTTCAAATCATCTGACTTTTGGTATCTACAGTATTGATATCTACACCTGAATGAGTTGCTTTGAACTCTTACTGTGCCGGCAGAGACAGAATCAACACAGACAATGGAATTAAACTCAGCCTAAATTTGGCATTTATATTTGGTCAGACTCTACTGACTGTATTGGCTCAGCCTTCCAGCACCGTGACGGGAACCTAGACAGCTAGCATAGGTGTAGATCACTACATGGGAAATATTGAAAATTAAGCAACGTGAGTTCCACTCTCAGTGTCCAAAAAGCAAAGGTCCCTTTATTTTTAGATAGGTTTGAATTGTAAATTAAAGGCTTCAGTACTTTCTGTATTTCCTTTTTTGCCAAGAAACATAAAAGGGATGTCCCCCAAGTCAAGCAACCTTTTTACAGCTTCCCTAGGCACTAAATTAAAACACCTGAAACTGTTTAGCAATCAGCAAACCTGGATGGAAATGTACAGAACATACAAAAATTATTTCAAAGATTTGACAGAAAACAGTAGACAACATAATGCCGCATTCACTGAAGGCAGCAGGAACACTACCACTTGTTTAAATGGAAGCAGAACTTAATATCAAACTTTCACAGGAAAGTTTTGAACTATTTTGAAACTAAAACATCTACTTTCAAAAAAAATGTATGTTTTATTAGAAATAGACAGTGAATTTAGATTACTTTTTTTTTCTGATTTTTTTCATTTGAAAAACTCCAAAGTACTTCTAAAGTAAAAATGAAATGAAAACTGGGATTTCCTGCTCCAATGATTTTCAAAGGAAAAGGGCAGTCTTAGAGAAATGTTACTGAAAAATCCAGATTTTCCCTATGTAAAAATCATACCAACGTATTCTCTTTCAGCAGTTAAAGACAAGTGGTAAGATTTCATTGTATTACAATGATACAGAGAGTTTTGTTTGAAGTTAGCACACAAAAAAACCATACGACTTTCTTTTCTTTCCAATTATGTGTTTCATAACTAGAACTATAGCTGGGATTCCGTAGAAGACCTACGTATCTCCCTCACAATAATAAAAGCACAGGAGAAAACGGGTACGCCGCAGGAGAGCGAGCTGGTTCTCTATGGCTGCCTGACAGGAGGGGAATGTCGAGCCAAAGCAGCTGGTGCCTCCCTCCCTCCACGCTGCTTACCTCAGGCGGGCTCTCCATCAGGTCAGTTAGGCAAAGGGAAATAACATGCTCTTGATTTCAAAAGGTAAAAAAATTTCTATTCCGATCAGAAATGTAACAATAAAATGCCCACCTTTCCATAGTCGTCGTCAACATTTTCTTACCTCGAAGTTCCTTCTCAGACCATAAATCATGATTTAAAGCTGCAATTTTTCAGAAGATTGTAATTGCAATTTCAAACCAAAATGTTTTGTGTGGTACGTTCTACAGGAAAATAAACATTACTGCTGGGAATGCCATTTAAAAGCGCATGGGGGCGCGTACCCAGGCGCTGGAAGCAGGGCTGAGAGGTCTCTATGAGGGGAGGCTGGGCTGCCCTGTGCTGGACACAGCCGGTTCTGGCTGGTTCCGGCCGGTTCTAGCAGGTTCTGGAGCACTGCAGCCACACACAGCTGAGCCCCTCAGCCACACCGGTGGCTGAAACGGATTTAATAAAGGGCAAGAAACACCAGAAAGGAGAGGAATATGGAAAAAGAGTGTGAGGAACAGCCCAGCAAGCACCTGGGGAGGAGGGGGTAAGATGTGGTTGTGCTCTAAGAACTGGGGCAGAGACTTTTGGGGGTTTTTTAACATTGGTTTCCAAGGCAGATTTCTGTGCAAAAAAACCCTTCTCAGTTTTACAGATAAAACCTTCCCTTGTGGCTGTATATTCATTTACAGATATAGCATATGATGAAACTTAGAGATAATTTAATATAATTAAACTACAGGTACAATCTGTAACACTAGCCAAGAAAGAATATGGCAACTGAAAGCAAATATTAACTCAGTGAAAACAGCGAATAATGTTTACCTGATAAAAAGCCAAAGATGAGTAAACAAGACAGAGGTTGATGCTTTGTATAGCCTTAAATTCTGCTCACAAAGCTAATTCTAATTTTATTTTCTATCGTAAATCCATTCACTTTAAATCTCCCTTACTCCCTGTTAGTTTAGAGAAACAAGCATTTTTTTTAGCCAAAGAAAAGGTTGTGTTACGCACTAGGCCAAGTCTAAACTAGAAGTTTTGGCAATATACAGGTATCAAATCAGATGTGTGAATTTTAATAATTTTAATAATATTTCGCTGTTCTACCTGCAAAAAAATGGGGTAAGTTTGGTATAACATAAATCAAAGAACTGATTTAATGCTCATTCTCTTTTTGTTGCTATAGCTGAATTCTCTACAATATATCTTATAGTATTTCCTATAAACATTACCCTGATTAGTATAGCTTAATGTAGATCAGCTGGCCTAGATGGTTAGATTTAACCAATCCAAAGGATGAAAGAGAGAAACTGTGTTGCTGTGTATGCAGATACATTGGTATTTTCATCTCCTTGGTTTTCATTGCTCCTTTCATTATTTTTTTCCAGCAGAATATGCTAAAGAGCTTGGACTTTAATTACAGTTAAAAATGTGGAATGAAAATACTTGATAAAATTATGGCAAATTATTTGCCCTACTCTTCAGAATCAGCCTGCTACCACATTCCGATTTTTAAAGATGAAATTCCTGGTTTAAAATTTTTCTTTGCCTGTCCTAAGAGAGCTCAGTGCTCAGGGAGCAGCAGAAAACTGTACTAGCTAATCACCAGCATATACATTTCTGTTTGTATCAACAAGATACAACAAACAGTACATTTCCCTTAAGACCTGAGCTAGCTATTTCTAAACCAGCACAAATAACGTGTTTTTCTACACAATTAAGTTAATTTTGCTTATTATTCAGAGCAAGAGCCCAGTGTACTCCACAAGTCACTCACGTACAACCCTTTAACTGAACAGTCTGAAGGAGGGTGTACATATTTATGCAGAGAGACTATAAAAACGGAGAGAAGTATAACACGATAGCATGCGCAGCCTTTGTTTGCAATACATTTTACATTGATGGATTTCAAATAAACTAGCTATCACTTCACCACTCACAGGAATAAAACAAAATGGCACATTACAGAGAAATGCTATCTCAAAACAACAGCTGTATGCATACTTTGGCTATGAATGTAACTGGCACACAGTTCCAGCAGCATTGCCTATTTTGTCATCCCCCACCGGGAATCAATGCCTGATTACATTTAGTATGGCCTCTCTTTTGCTACCTTCATTTCATCTGCTATGAAATCCCTAATTCCCCATTCACAGTCTTTGTATATCTTTTAAGAGCCAGAGCCCACAACTGGAGGTCTTTTATGTAGGGTTTTCCCCTCCAGAAGTGAACCTGCATCCCTTCATCCCAGAGACTGCCAAAAATCTCACTGCACCTAGTCTGGGGCCATTCCACTGCCTTAAGATCATCACATGTGAATAAAGACAATCAAAGTTTACTGTCCTGATTTCACCCCTCATCTGGGAGACATGCAACGACCACGAGAGTAGCCCCAGCCCCTGCATATCCTCTGTGAATAAGCCAACTGGACCCTACAAATTTGGTGAGCCTGATCCTCTTGGGTGACTTTGCGGAGAACCCAGCAGAAATTTACTGTCACCAAAATGCTTCTTGAAGGTATCTGATGAACTCTGCCCCTTTGAAGTCATTGTAGATGTGTCATTGTAATTTTTGCATGTTGCAAAGGATCTCAGATACACCTCTATAGTACAATCAGAGGTCAGAATTACATAGGATATCGGGTTTTAGAAGTCCTGCATCCACGAAAGCCACTAAACTTAGGTAACGCTGCAAAGAGTACCATGAGTACATTCTCTTCCCCACTCCCTCTCTCTTGCCCTTCCCATCTCTTCTCCCCCATCCCCCGCCCCAAAGCAAAAAGCTGTGCCCTGCGTCAAAGAACTTACTCATTGGTGGAAGGAACATGGCCAAGCCTCACAAGGGTACTTTCATGTTGCTGAGGTGAAGAGGGGGGTGGGAGGGTTGTCTGTTGCTTACTCTCTCTATTTAAGAGAAGATTCATAGTATATGAAAGAGGCACACTCCTCCAGGTTAAGTGTGCTCTCAAATCAATACTCTTACCTTTGAGATTACAACATAGCTGACTGGTGTACTAAGAACATATTGACGTTGCTACCATTAATGTACAAGGATCTCTTGTTTACTGAGACAAACCAATTCATCATAACAATAGCAATGCTGAATACTTGAAGACTAAATGGATTTTGGGAGGTTTCTAGAATGTTCTGAAGACTTATCTATTAATCCTCCATAAATACCCATTAGTATATTGAATTACACTGTTTCTCACAAATTATTTTCAGATTTTTTTTCTTACTGTAGCATATGTTCAACACATTACAGAGTAAGATGTGAATAAGCCCACAGGAGACAACGTAATGCAATGTGAAATTCAAAACCTATGGAGAATAAAACCAACTCATAGTTAGGACACATCATCTTGTCTCTTCTTAGAAGGACATATAAGACTATATAGCCTTTTGAAAAATGAGCAGAACATCCAGTGGATTTGTACTATATGCCTAATAGCCTGTCCCGCTCTGTCAGCTCCCCCCTACACGCTCTGTTCGTTTAACAGGCCACATGTCAGCAGGCAGCACAGTAAGCCTGGTGTAAGGTACCTGCTGATTCACCCATCCAACTGTGCCAACAGGCCGATGATTCCCCTCCTATGGCTAATGTGTAGTTACAGCTGCTTTATGCTCCACAGAAGCTTTTTTAAGATCTTTATCACAGTGACTTCATGTCCTGGTTTCAGCTGGGAAAGAGTTAATTTTCTTTCTAGTGATTGCTGTGAAAGGAATGTCAATAATACCTATTGGTTTTAGTTGTTGCTAAGTGATGTTTACACTATTCAAGGACTTTTTTCAGCTTCCCATAGCAGCACAGACAGAACAATGGAATGGCCAATGAAATATTCCATACCATAGACATCATGCTCAGTATGCAAATGGGGGTTAGCAGACAGTGCCAATCCACTGGGTGGTGAGAGTGACCTGTGTCATTATTATTATTATTATTATTATTGTTATTGTTAGTTTTCCTTTTCTGTTATTGAATCCTATTTCAGAATCCTATTCTGTTATTTCTATTAAACTCTTTTATCTCAACCCATAAAGGTTTTTTTCCCCCACCTCTTCCCCCCATCCTTCTAGGGGAGGACAAGTTGGGGTGGGGGGACAGGTCAGCAAGCAGCTTGTGGTTCTAGTTGCCAGCTGGGGTTAAACCACGACACCAACACTCAGATTTGGCTGAAACCAGCCAAAAGTTCAAAAATCATCAAGCGGGGACCCACAGTCAGCAATGTAATCACTTAAACCTCATTTTCCTAAGAAACCAATGTTTCCAATTTTAAGTATGAGGAAGTCCAATCAAATAAGCAGTAGCATAGCAGAGAGCTTTCGAGTGCAGTAAAACTGCACACCAACAAATAAAAGAGACCTCATACCAGTCTCACCTTCGCCCACCAGCAAGTGAAACCAGCACTGGGAACCAATGGGACAGGCTTAATTTAGGCAGAGACTAATTACCTCATGTCAGTTCCTGCTCTAATGATGTAAATAAGACTTTTCTCCTTGTTTTTAGAAGGTTTCCTTTGATTTTATTTTTGCATATAGATTCTTTATAACCAAAACAATGTGCACAGTGTTGTTTTAGCATTCACTCTAATCTATATACATATATTTTTAATCTGAAGCCTAAAAAAAATTTCAAGATGCAGAAAAGTTGTTTTTGAGAGAGATTTCTAACTGATTATATAACCAGTAAAATATGGCTTTACATTGCTCAATAATAGTAGTTAAAGTTGTGTTAATGGCATTGTCTGCAAGAGTATACTATAAAATGTAAACAGTAGAATATAAAAAATACTTTATGCAGTAACCAATTATTTATAATACATATGAATAGATATAGAATTTTAATGTACCATTAAAACGTATTTTTACTATCTTTCGCTCCCTTTTTCCTCTTAATTTTAAACAACAATAGAAAATCTAATGCCATGCAAAGAAGTTTACCATTTCTGTATAGGACATATACTTACAATGGAGTGCAGGAATAGACTGGTATAAGGAAGACTTTAACAAGAAAAAGGAACACTTTTAAAGAATAAATATGACAGGAAAGATTCAAATGAATACATGTCAAATCTTTAGCATGTTGTTGTCACTAAGTTTCTTTCATCCCATTCAGCTACTCCAAACTATTATGAAAAATCATAAAAAAAGATAAAATATTTTTAATACTCGCTGTTTCCCAGACTTCCAATTCACTCAATTTTAATATGACTTTCTCTCTCTTTAAGAGTACAGTACAGGTCCAGTAAGAACCACTCACTTTACAACGGTAAAGTGGGCAAAACCAATCTTTGCCGTAGTGCAGCAGAACGATCTACCTAATACAAAAGCAACCTGTAAAAATGACCCTATGATGTTTGTGCTCACATGCAAAGCTTTTTCAGATGGTCTCCAAAAGATTAGTCACAGTCAATTTAGTGTTACACTAAACGCAACCACATCAAAAAAGGCATATATGAACAGTAAGGAAAAGCATGTAGAACAGAAAAAATACACACTGATACTTTCTAAATTATGTGCTCCCACCCATGGGCAATATGCAGCATAACTTCTTGTGCTTGGGACTTCTTGAGCCGGAGGTGGTATCCCCTTTTACTATAAATTCACAGCTGCAGTGAATAAAAATGTGTTTTACTGCTAGCTACGCATAATTCATTACTCTGTAGTCACTGAATCTAAAAGTAGAAACACTACTCTCTGACCTAGGTGACCAACTGCACACCATGAACAATAAATTGCAAATAATTCAAGCAAACAGTTTATGCCCATGGGCTAACATTTATTCACAAAATATTTCCACATTTGTGAATAATATATAAGTGAAGAGGAATGCCTGTTCATGAACAATTTACAGACAAAACAAATGCTACTTTAGCCAGATAATTCTTTTATGACAAAGAGTTTGGCCAACTCCCATGCTCAGAGAACTGATAATTTTTTGGTTGTCTTCCCTTTTCTTCCTCTTCCCGGTCCATCAGGGAGAATGCCAGTGACTGACAGATGGGGACTACTATGAAGTCTATCTCATCATTCTGACCCCTTCACTTCCCCCAGCACGAGGCAAGCAGAAATCCAGGACCACAGGCCCACAACTGATGGTTTCTATGTACTGTAGCTATTTCAAAGATGCTTCTCTTCTCCTCTTTCCCCTCCCTTCAATTCAAGATGCTACCTAACATGAGAAGCAAAAAGACAAGACAATGACATGTGTATCTCCTGGAATTTCTAACCACATCTCAATACTACTATCTGAGAGAAAAGCAGTCTGCTAGAAACTATCTGCTGAACTGATGTTCACTATGTACCAAACAGTGGAAGCCCTTTCTAAATGTTAGTCCCAAATTCCATGTATATCTTGTTAATCCCCTTCAATTTTCCGCATTTTCAAACCAGTTTTCAGAACAGCTACAGGGTTTAAACAAAGAATTTCTACTGAGTGGAGGCACAACTGAATACATCCTTGAATGCAGCATCCCCTTCTGTACTGCAGACTGGAAATTTCAGGCTGGATCCAGACACCCATGTGAATCTCTCCAAGTAACTTCAATGCGCAAAATTAGATGTTATCTAGCGACAGCCCTCTACATTCCCTATATAATCCATAGGGAAAGCTAGTTCCCAGAGGGCAATTCAGAAACATGATACACTAAAAGGACAGCTACCAAGAGGTAGCTAGTAGAAAGTAACAAACATAGAGTTGTAGCCAACTCCCCTCCTCACTCCAGGGATTAGATACATGTCTCACAGGGTATCGAGCAACTTGTCTGACATAGCTTCAGCCCATAACACTTGCTTCCAGGCCTAACTACCAGACTAAAGAATAGGTTAGACAGGGCAGTGTTTCATCCCTCGCATTGAAGATGAGTGACAATGCTCATGCCAAGGGGTTAGAGTGCGCTACTGACAGTCTTCCGGGTAGGCCACATGGTCCTTGATCACAGGACTGTTTCATCAGTCTTGAGCTGAAAAGCCAAAAAATTCATTAAGATGGAGCCTGAACTCAGATGTCTCCTGTCTAATGGAGTGCCCACAGATTCACACTTCTGCAGTTACTCCTCTGTGTGGTGCACCTACCTCACTCCTGCCCTACAGCCTTCACTTCTCAGTTATCCTTCCTCAGAGTTTGGATCCCTCATGTTTTTGCTTTCACCCCTTGGTGGTTCCCAGCTCACAAATCCACAAGCCTAGATGCTGTCTTTTCACTCCTAAACATTGCACTCTCATTTTTGAGACAGTGTCGCATGCCTACTGGGGGCATCTAGAGGTATAAATGCTTTTGCTTTTGTTGCAAACTGGTTTTTGTTGTATCTGGTATTCCAAGGATCTGACTTCACTTGAAAATGTGTTTATTTCTATAAAATTAATTTTAGTCATCATGTGCATACATCGTCTCACACTTCTGTCTGATTGTGCAAAAAATTAAATAATTTCTAAGGATAATTAGTTTTGAAATGTAGAAACCTGAAGCCTCCTTAAAAAGAACATTTCATACTTTTATAGCCTATTTCTGAAGTTCAGCATCTCAGCTCAAACTACTAGTAACATTCCTGCAACCTACATTTCAAGATTTGATGCTGGGATGACAATTCTGCAGGGTTGCAACATTTGTATGTTCATTTGCCCATCAAACCTAATGCTAAACACTGAAGCTAATATCTTCATACTTTACACACTGCAATTACAGGTTTATTTCTATAAAATATAGTTCAGTTGCTAAAGATGTCTCATAAACCCTGGGTTTTTTCCTATCATTTCATTTCTAGCCCCTCTGGTGAGAATCAGCCATTCAAAACAGTTATCACTACCTTAAAACAAAGTTTCCAGACAACACAATGATAGAGTTGGATACAGTTAAAATATCTACAAAAACGACTGAGGAATAGAGACTTTAAATCTGGCATCCTAAACCTTGTTAAACTCTTCTACAGTGCACAGAACTGCAACTATTTCTACTAAAAATTGAATTTGGCCCTGAGTGTGGAATAAGCATTTGAGAGCTGCTGTGGGATGGCTAACCAAAGGATCACAATTAATGCCCTCTGGCCCACAGAGGATTTAAGGAAAGCAGCTCACTGAAGTGACACAGATTTCTCAGATCATCTGAGCTTATATGGAAGGTATAAAATACAAAGTTCTATTTCTCTGGCTTTCAGTGGAAATCATATGTGTTAGTTATTTAATCAATGGTAATTTGACAAACCAGTAAACCAAAATGAATTTCTATCAAAGCAGAAAAAATATAAATATTTAAATTTCATTCACAGCCTACCTAAAGACAAAGGCATATAGCCAGTATTAATTTAAGAGAGAAGTCTGCTCAACACAAACCATATAGTTCTGCCTACACTGGTGTTTACCAACTGTAGGAGTAGTTGGGATTATAAAAGAGTGGAAGCATGAAGCTCGGCATACCTTCTTCCCCTAATTAGCTTTTTAAATATTCTGAAAATGTAGTATACTTTCAGGAAAAGAGCATTTGTCCAGCCCCATAGGCACACTGTGGATTAAAAATTGTACCTCATCACTGATTTCACTATGTTACCTTAGCAGCAGCCACATGCATGCCAGAGGTGATGGTTGCCAGTTATATTCAGGTCAACCAACCTTAAAAATTTTGCTAGCACTGGTGGCATTTAAAGCTATAATTTTTATCCTCAGTAGGTTAATATGATTTATATTTGTACCATCTTCCTTGAAAGAAAAATAAACCTCTCAGTAAAGAGCCTTTTCTAAAGCACCCTCACTTCAGCATCGAACCATTTGGCTATCATCAAGTAAGTCACATTTATGCAGATGAGGAATTTACCAATAAAATCTATGAACACAGCTATCTTGTTCCTCATCTTTGATTTTCAGAATCTAAACAAAGCAATAAAACTGCTGATTTCTTTTATTGTTATCAGCCCATCATATTTTGCAACAATGTTAAGCTGCTTGCAATCTCAGGGAATGTATGCATTCAAACATTATACGTTCTAAAATTCAACATCATTTAAAAGTGCTAATGCAATGAGTATAATAAATTAAGACTATTTTGTATATGCACTAGTTTTTATTAATTCCATGTTTATTAGGCATTAGTTAAATCCACTCTGCTAACCAATTTTAAAATAAATACCTTTCTGTAGTCCTGAGGAATGAATTGCCTTTTGCTGCAATAGCAAAACTATGTGAGCAACATGTTTCTAACAGAACTTTTCTAATTATTTCAGTTCAAATAGCTTCCACTGCAGGAGACAATGTGGCTGTGGTCTAAGAGTTGCATCATCACAAGCGTCCAAAGAAATTACTTTAACACACACTCAGAAATGAACAAATGCTGTTTCTACAAGGTGTCATTCCCACTGAAACCAGACTGGCAGGCAAGTCTCTGTGTTCCTATAATTCCATTTTTCCTCAGGGAACAATTTTTGCTATAAAAGTTCTATTCCCATTGAATAATGTTTAAATCCCTTACAGAGAGAGACCTTTTCTTGCTGCTGGATAAACAGAATTTTAAAGATTCAGGTCTGAAGTTTAACTCATTCTATGCAGTGTCCAATACCTTCAGCTTGACTACATTACACTCCATGGAGACAATGCTATCTTGCTGGAGTCTGTTCACTCCCTCCTCTCTTTTTGTTATGTCTAATTGCTCTATGCAGAAAGATTCACCACGCCTTTCTGTTTCCCAAGCTGTTTTTTCACATAAGCCTAATTAGTGGGGAAGAAAAATGTTATGTTGGGTAGGACAACTAGAGGAGGTCTGTAGGAGACCTTCTAGAGATGTGCATTCCATCCCCAACACAAGAAAAAGGTTAACACCCTTACATACTATCGTTAAGTAAGACAGTGAGGATGGAGAGAGAAATGTGCATTTCATTCCATAAACACAGTTGTAACTCTGAAAAGAGAAGCAATAATAACAACACTACTAAATATTTAGTGAATCCAAAGAAATCTCTAAAAAATCTTTCATCACAGAATGTGGACAACAATAGTTTGTGTTAACGACATACATACACTAAGACTGAAATCCAAAGTACAGTCAGGTTTTCCTCTTTCTCTGTCTAATTGTCTATCTGTCTATTGTCTAATATGCTTTTCCTATCTGTGCTACGGTCCACCCTTCATGTAAAGCTGGTAGATTACCCTGATGTATCAGTGTGGAAAATGCTATGAAACTGAAGCACTAGGATTCTAACAGCAGTGAAGCCACTGTAAATACTTTTTGTCTGTTGTGATAGCTTCACAGTATCAATTAAATAATGGCAGCAATTACTCTCAACTTTCCAATGAAGTCAATATGGGTCAATGATGTCAAACCATCAAGCTGCACAGAAAGTTGGTTTATGCACAGTTCTGAAAAGAAATATCATATCTTCCACTCTTCCAGTCTGCTGGAAACACTTGTCATGTCTTTTTCTCAGTGTGATTATAAACTCCTAGGGCTGGGAATAAACCTTTCTGTATACTGTCCACTGTCGCGGCTCCAGCCAATAATTTATGCATTAAAAGACTACACAGAATTTGTATTTTAATTTGAAATTATGTTAGCAAGTGTTGAAGATTGATAAATCTAAAACCATTTCATGCCTGAACACTCCCATTCTGTGGCCCTAAATGCAGAGCCCCAGCTACTCTTGCCTAAACCATGTCATTCTCTATTTCATTATCCTCATACATGATGAGCAGCCAAGCCTAATACTTAATACCTAGCTGAACAGAGTATTAAGCCAGAGACTTCACGATTATACTTGACCTTTTGCATTTTGTTCCAATCAATACCTCAGAAATTGATTTTTCTCTTATTCAGTATACCCAAATGGTTTCATTAAACTGAAAGATTACGTGACCTCCGAACAAGGAAAGGCCATCAGAACCTATTCTGTAGTCTGTGTTATATAAAAGCCCTAATAAGCAACAGTGAGTATCTGAGAATATCAAACACATCCACCTCAGTTACTGTATGACAATCATACTAGCAGTGGTGCTCAGAAGAAATTATGAACATAATACTAAATTATCAAATTTTTGAACGTCTGGCATCAGAATACACAGATGGATGTGGACTAATCCAAATGCATTCCAGGACTTTGACACAGCAAGAAGTTACTCCGTATCAGGTGACAACTTCCCCCAATCGTACTTTTAACCTAGAATAAATGAGGTAACCATATTACTGTGACTATTAGTCCCAATCAGTTTGTAAATGCTTCACTCCTGTAGAGGTAGTGAGTGTCCAAAGGATAAAAGTGATGTCAAGGGTAGCCAACAGGGAGAATGAGCTTTATCATAGAATCATAGAATCATTTAGCTTGGAAAGGATCTTTAAGATCATCAAGTCCAACTGTTAGTCTACCAGTGACAAGTCCACCACTAAACCATGTCCCTGAGTGCCACGTCCACATATCTTTTAAATACCTCCAGGGATGGCGACGCAACCACTTCCCTGAGCGGCTTGTTCCAATGCTTGACAACCCTTTCCATGACAAAATTTTTCCTAACATCCAATCTAAACCTCCCCTGGCGCAACTTGAGGCCGTTTCCTCTTGTCCTATCACCTGTTACTTGGGAGCAGAGACCGACCTCGCTACAACCTCCTTTCAGGTAGTTGTAGAGAGCGATGAGGTCTCCCCTCAGCCTCCTTTTCTCCAGGCTGAACCTCCAGTTCCCTCAGCCGCTCCTCATAAGACTTGTGCTCCAGAGCCCTCACCAGCTTCATTGCCCTTCTCTGGACATGCTCCAGCACCTCAATGTCTTTCTTTGGACCCAAAACTGAACACAGTACTCGAGGTTTGGCCTCACCAGTGCTGAGTACAGGGGGATGATCACTTCCCTAGCCCTGCTGGCCACACTATTCTCATACAGGCCAGGATGCTGTTGGCTGCCTCGCCTAACTGGGCACACTACTGGCTCACATTCAGCTGTCTGACAAACAACACCCCCAGGTCCTTTTCCACCAGGCAACTTTCCAGTCACTCTTCCCCAGGCCTGTAGCGTTGTGTGGGGCTGTTGTGACCCAACTGCAGGACCTGGCACCAATACCTTCATACTACCTGGACTCTGGCAATGGTCTAATGAATGGAAAGTCCTCCTATTAAAATATCAGAGATCCTGTGGACATATGTAAAACAAAATGAAAATTAGGGAGTCCCTTGAGCCCTTAATGAAGTGTACAAGGAGCCTTGTGTTAGTGTGTTAAAGATGACGCTACTGTATTTTCTGTGATCTGTCCCTCAGCCCAAACCCACTTTTTTTCCACAGGCTCTTCCTTTCTTGTTCTAATATCCAAGAAGTCTCCAACCCTATTCAATACCCCTCCTGCCTGGTGCCTACTCCAGAGTTTTCACAATTCTAATCCTTGCAAGAGCTTTCCCCTCCTACCCCAAATCCTGTCTGACAAGAGTACCTTCTATCCCTTCTGCCCTAAACTTCCTCCATTTCTCATTTACAAGAACTGGGCTTTTTCATTAACGCTGATTACAATTAAAGGAATCATGGCCTCTTTATGCTAAAGGAGAGGATTACATATCTACATTTGTGTTTTTACTATCACAGGTCTTGCTCTTCCTTGCTTCCCAAAATTCCCTCTAGATCAAGTGAACTCCCTTCTCTCTTCTTTCTCCTATCCTCCTGCTACACCATGCTGTCATCTCAAACCTACCTGCCCTCACAGTATCTGGATTTATGTTCTTCTACCATAATCCTACAATGACTATAATCCAGCACTCAGTTTAGCCTAGCCACCCTCCTTTGATCCCTCTTTCAGTACAGCTGTTTGAGTCCACCATATGCCTGTTCTTTACCTCAATTAAGCACATTAAGGTTTGTAGGGTGGGGTTGTTTGGGTGCAGGCATGGGAAAGAAGGGGAATGAAAGAGCAACTCTAAAAAACTCTACCCAAGACAGCAATTATTGAAAAAAGGTTTTCCTGATGAGAGCATAGGGATAAGAAAATGCTTCGAAACTGAGCGGAGGAGAGGAACATTGCATTGTAATTTTCCCCAGAATTCATCCAAGCTCAATAGCAAATACATCCATTTTTCTGTTCTCTATGAAAAAAAAAAGTCACTTTGCAAGATTTTTTTAAACTTCTATTTCCTTAAATAAAATTAATCCTAGAAAATCTGAGTTAGGGTTAGCCTAGTGGAAAAATACATGGACTTTTTCAAGCAGCCCTCAGAATACCAACTATAGAAAAATGATAAACAGAAATTTTAAAAGTGCAGTTTTACAAATGCTTAATCCCAATCAATCACCAATAAAAGGAGGAAAAAACAAAAAAAACCCAAAATTTATTGCATGGCAACACTGAAGTGGTGGGAGTTTTATCTGGCAGAGAAGAAATAAGGGAAAGAATATTAACCATTCTGTACCTTAAATCAAAGCTGTTTGGGGGGAGGGGTTGTGGTTGGTTTTTTTCCATTCAAAACATGTTTTTCAGGTTATAAAACTCTGGAAAATCCTAGATATGAAAACTGGCATATAATAATGCATACTACTTTTCAGTTTAACCTGCTATTGCCTTTTTTAATAAAGTTATGGCAATTACACAAAAATTCTTTGGCCATAGACAATCAAATTTAATCTGAAGAGGACATAATATTAGCATAGATAAAACAAACACCAGGGACCAGCGGAAATACTCTAAATTTTTCCCAAACAACAAATACCACTTGCCCTGTCCTCACTCTGTCAGTACTGTTTAGCTCAACCCCAAAATGGAAAGCTCCAATCTTTCCCTAACACCATCTACTTCCATATAGCTTCAGTAAATAATGAAATGTCCATAAATGATGAAATGCCCCCTCAGTATGAGCAGTGATTTTCGTTGCCCCAACTCTACTACAACTCTGCTCCTGAGCACCTTTCTTAACACAAAAATCTGTAACTTCAATCCTCGGCACAACCCTACATTTGGCACATCCAGTCTGGGCTTGGGCATGACAGCCTGAGAAAATCCCAACCTCAACTAGAACTCCAAAAAATATTTTATTATAAATAACTGTGAGGAGTCCTTATGCTTCCACAGAATCAGTCAAATAATGTCTGCAGAAGCCTTTCTCTGGATAAAAGACAAACATATGTCAGTGTCACACAAAAAAACAAGACAGGCAAAACTGGTCAGAAATGAGACCATATTGTTAAAGTGGTAATGCTTGTTGCTTTGTGGAGGCTTGTATACGTACAGTAGGGAAAAGCAGTGTGAAACATCACAGAAACTGAGCCACAAAATAATCTAAACTATCTAATCTTATCAGATCCTGGGACTGTAATACCCAGAAGAAAATAGCTGGGTATGTTTTTTGGGCTGCGGCCCAGCAGAAAGAGACTTGAAACAGTACTGACAAAGCTTAACTCAACTGCTATTTGATTCTTGCTGCATACAGGAGAACTGGAGTTAACAAATAAGAGAATCTTTGCCTCCAACATCTTCCCTTCCTTCTAAGCAAAGCTATTGGCAGAACTTCAACATTTGTCTACCTCTCACATCAAAAGGGATACCAAGACAGACATAACCCCAAACACACCTACAGCTGTGACTCTACTCTGAGGAAACAGATTCTTAACTTTACTTCCCAGTCCCTACAGTTTCAAGAATGTGTCTTGTAAATTTTTGTTATGTATAAAGGGAACAGCTACTTTGACAAATGACCAGTAAAAAAACCCTAAAAAATTCATCTTTCCAAGTTTCTGGCCCAAGAGAAACGATAAACTACAATAATTACAATAAATGGTAGACACACCTAAGCAATTTCTAGAAGTCAATCTCTAAAGACATTGATCTAAATTGCCAAAGCAAACAACCCACCTACAAAATTTGAACAGACTGCAATGTTATCTATGAAAACTAGTTTTCATGTTGACCTCTATTTACTGACCTGTTTTAAGATCAGTTTTTTGTGTCTAAAACCTCATAGTTCTACACATATATGCACAGTATCAATAAATCAGTAGATTAACTTTCTAATGCATCATACTGGCATTAAAATGCCGATTAACTTAATCTGAAATGACTTGGGGGAAAACATCAGTCTGTGTTTTTCATTGATAAAATGTGTTGGAAATTTTGACTCTTTACAAGAATCCAAAACCAAATCAGGTTAGTGGGTGAAAATGAAAACCATTTCAAATTCTAAAAAAATTCAACAACTAACTCCAATATTTTAGGCACCTTATTAATAAAATTCCTATTTCTCTACATTCATATATATTTCATTTAAATGAAACATTTCTAAATTTTCAGCATAAATACTTCAAATAAGCTGAAACGATTTTTTACTCATTTTGAAAATCATCACCTCATTAAACAAACCCCAAAACCTTGATTGTCAACACAACTTGTGACTTTTAAAAAAAAAACAAACCACAAACAACTTTGAAAACTGATAAAGGATAGAGGTAACTTCCCCTGCCAATTTCTAACATATGAAACATAAAAACTTATGTCAATTTACTAAAACAACAGCTCCTAGAAAAAAATATATTTAATTTCTATATGAACGCACAATACCATCTAATCCACAGACTGGATCTACAGTCCAAAAGCATGTAAAGAGGATCATGGATGGTGCTCCTCCACATGAAAAGACCAAAATAAAAAAGCCATATAGGGAAGAAGACATAAATAAGTGTAAGGAATGGAATTCTTCCTCAGAGAGAACTGTTTCTTGGTGATAACCCACCCATTTCACGGGATGCTTGTTGATTTATTTCTTCAACAGTAACAAATGTTAGTGTTGAGACTCTCTGGCTCAGTTGCACGAGTCCATGATGATGGGTAAGATAGCACCTCAGCTTCAGAGAGAGGGGACCATGCAGAAACACTGTAACAGGCCCCTGGGACAGCAAGGAGTCTGATGTCAGAAAAAAAAAAATAATCTCAGTTTCAAAATTCAGTGACTCCCTCCTTTCTTCAGCCACTAAAGAAAGTACTAGAGAACTGCTGCATGACTGACTATTGTCTTCAAACATGGGAAGTCTGAAGTAGGAGGAGGAAAACACCCAAACCTTTACAAGGCTAAAAATGTAAGGAGTGGAAACACACAGTTATAGTTACTTATTAAGTATATTGCCCTTAATTATAATAAAGATTTTCAAGACTTTAGAGAGGAGAGATTTCATGATTTTGAGAAAGAGAATTATATATGCAGAGAAATTCTAATCATTTTAAATTAGTAAAAGGTATTGCCTATCCAGAGAGGGGCGGGGGTGGGGGCAGGGGGAAGCTATATTATAGGTCTAGAGAAGCTGTTCCCAGTTTAATGGCAGTAACAGTAAGGTAGGCTGACATACAACAGTGGCCATCTGAACAGCAAAATAAGATACTGTATTACAGAAAGAAAGTTGAAAACATACCTTCACCTCACGAGACAGAAACCTGCATAGTCAGCAGCCAACTAGAAAATCAGGTGGTTTTGTTTGTTTGTTTTTAATGGATGAAATGAGATTAGCAACGCTCCTCATGGTTAGAAAAGGTTTGAATCAATTAATTAAACTGATACCTTTTTACCTAGCCGCTGTATTTACTTGCTGAGCTTCAAGCATATTTTTATTTTCATTTGCATTTCCTGAACAAGGAATCTGGAGTTCACGATAATACTTCTCTTCCTTTTTTTTTTCACCCCTTTTTGTTAATCTGACCTATAATTCAACAGGTTAAAAATTAGACATCAGAAATAGAAATTTCCCTAACAACCTCTTCTGGATTTCTTAATAAGTATCCTATTGAATTGGCAATAATTATATACCATAGACTGAGATAAAGCCATTAAATATGGCAGTAAATACAAAGCTTTACTTTGTTTTATGAAATAATCCCTATTTGGCTCAACTGAAACAAGAGGTCTGAGTCACAGGAAACGCATTACAGAGAACACTGCACTGAATTTTCATGAATGTTACATTCTCTTGGAATACTCTTTATGTTAATTTTTTGAACCATGATGCATGTTTCTACAATAACTTCAGTTCCTTTCCAGCTGTGTGCATAGGAGCTTTGCATTTCTGAACAGCTCAGGAATAGCAGAGAAATTTACTTGAAAGTCACAGAAAACTGTTTATCTATACAATATTTGAACCAATTGAAGAAATGCTGTGAGCACAGATAGGCTGACTGTCTTCAGAAGCATTCATTACTGTTTCAGCTATGATTAAATGGGAATGACGAGTATCTTGATAAAAGAATTATCGCATTTCCCTTATAATCTTTTTCCAGAGCAATAACATTTTGCTACAGTCTTCAGAAAAATCAAAACACATCCCTTGTCTGCTATAACAAAATTCCTATACATAAATATCAAATGGATGTTTATTTACTTCTTTGTGCATTAGAAGGTGATCCAACTTAGATTTATATATTGATTAAAGGGAGTAGAGGGGAGAAAGAAAACACCTCAAATCACAGAACGTCACTGCCACCAGGCTGTGATGAACCTGAAGGTTGATACCTTACAAACTGGTACCAGTACGCTCGGATACACACACAGGCTCACAGAAACTACTTACTGTGTAATGTGGATGAATATGCATGACTTAAACTGACCTTTAATTGCAGATCTAAGAAGGAGCTGAGAACGATGGAACATGACATCCTATATTCTCATACTACTTAGCAGAAATGAACCTTGCAAACAAGACTTTTAACCAGTACCTAAGGGACTTTTCACAAGGTGGTGAGAATCTGATTATCTCAGCCTCTTCCCCCCTGGAATACTAATCCTGAATAACTGGACACAAAAGCTCCCCTTTAGAATGTCAAATAAGTTATCTGCTTCAGTTCAAAGTTAATTAAGATGCAAACTGAAGACACAATGTTACAGCATAGTTCCCTAACCCTAAATGAAGACATTTGCACAGTATGAGGGACAGCTAATTATAACAGAAGAACATTTTTCATGACAGTATGTTTAGACCTAATGGTATACACCTCTTGTGGTAACCAGAGTCAAGCAAATTTTAACTCTATGGGGTTTACATGGCTCTTGATTTATGAAGGCACTCTCCGTTTAAGACAGATTCATACTGTGTTTTCTTCACATGAAATAATTCCCTTTTTTGGGGCAGTAATGACAATGGGAGGCCAGTACAGCTGACTGATGAATGCCAAAGCCTATTTCATTAAATAAAGGTGACGACAAAACTCAGGAGAGGCAGCAGCACTTTATAGTGAGTTCCCATTTATTAATTTTGTTTCAAACCCTCCTATAGATTGTCTTAGACTCCAAGACAACAGAATATCTCCATTTTGGATTTTATGAATCTTCTAAAAACATCGCCTACAGCACACCTAAGCATGTCTAATACATACAAGTTCTGTAACAGTTATTAATGCTTAAATTAAAAATACATAAATGGAATCTTAGCATAAAATATGATAGATGAATAACCTTGAATATCAGGAGTAAAACTATCCAAACAGTGACTCTACATAAAATATTTACCTCTGACCTTTGTTCTAATCATGTACAGTACAAATTAAAGACAAACAGAGGCAGTCATTAATTCCACAAGGAACAGAAATCAGCAAAACATACTCCCAGTAATTGTTATGTTAAATCATGAAACTCATCATTAAGTTCCTAATCGTGACCTCTGACAGACATTATCAAAAATATGTGCTGAAGCATACTCTTGTTCTGATATACACATTCCTCTCTGACTCACTGATACACCTAGTCACTCACACTCCTGGAAAGTGTTTAAATATCTCACTCCATATAATGATGAGTAAAACTCTCCATAATTTTTAAATTCATTTTTGTTTGAGAACATGAGAAACTCCCTGATGATTTCATAAATGGTATCGTATGTGGTTTCTACCTATCTTGAATGGCAACAATGGAAAGAATGGGAATTGAAACAAAACAGGTTCCTTTGCTGCTGCTGACTGCTTTTGCATTAAGCTGCGGCAAGTAAAATAAGCCATTGCTGACACACATGACGCTTCCAGCCAGCCTCTGACAAGGAAGTAGAGTACAGCACCAAGCAAATTGTGCAGAAAGCAAAAGACAAATACTAGCAAAGAGTGGCAGAGGCTGTAAATGTGTAAAGCACTGAAAGCATTTACTCTTTTTGAAATATATTCTAGGTACAGTGGGACCTACAGGATTTCATACATTTTTGCTGCAAATGGCCTAAAGTGAAAAATACCAGGTAAGTGGCAACGTAAGAAAAGAATACAAATGCACTAGATAAACACTTTAAAATAAAAGCACATAAAATAGCCATCAAGTACTTCCAGTAGCTGTGCAAAAGAACACTAACAGAAGAAAGGTCACTGGCATATCTATTAAATTATATGCTGAACATTTAAAAGGCTAATTTTGCCAGACTTGAAAAGATCAACAACTCTCTTCCTTAATCATTTGGATGCAACTTGTTGTATTAGTTCATGATACGATATGGGATTCAATAGTCAAAAAGAGAGAGAGAAAAAAATATATACCAACGGAGAATCCTGTCCCACTGTGAAATTCTGCAAACGAACCACATTCCTTACATGATAATTATTACTGCCATCAGTTAAGACATTTGACTGTAAAAAACTGTGGTACAGTAGGAATTCTCTCTTTCTCAATGTGCCTGATCTAATTTACAACAACCTTTTTTAAGTAGAGGATCCAAGCTGGAAGTTTATCAGTACTATGCTAATTCCCACCAGGTCAGTAATGGGTAATGACAGAAGGAGGCTTACAGAGTTCTCACTAAAGATACAATAACTGTCACAAGTGGATTTGGACTTTGTGCACGGACACAAATAACCACGGTAGTAACTGTTACTGGAAACCTTTTCTAAATCTTTCTTTGGATAAAACTCTGTTTTATCAAAATTAAGGAGCTTTGAAAAACCAAGTCCTGCAGTTCAGCTCTTACAGAGCCTGGCATATTCACTCCTGTGTTCCTCTCATGTTTCTGTGTGTATGAAAGGGTGGAATGTTAAACCCTCGTCTTTACGTGAACATATGAATTACCAACTTCTTTGTTAGTCTTTTGATCAGCAAGTATCTGATACAGAATTCCAAATACCATGCTATTTATGAAACGAGCAACATATTCAAGGACATTTTTAGTTTTCTTTTTGGAGATTCTCTCATACAGTGGTGTTCTGATACAACCCCAAGACTTCTATCTGTTTACAGATATCTCTATTCTAACAGCATATCTTCTATTTGACTTTAAATCACACAGAGAAGACCATTGAAACTTCTATGTCAGATAAGAGCACTGGGTATCTTCCAGTTTTCTGTCTCAGAGTGGCAAGTACTAGGTATTTTAAAGAAAATGTCGAAGATCTTCACAGGCGACATCTCTTATTCAGTAATACAGCCATATAGTAACATTTTGTTTGTTTTTTTCTTCTAACACCCATTAGTTACTTCCTGGCTTTTACATTGAAACATGAGACTTTTATGTCTTTCAGCTTTTACTACCCTATGTGAATTCCTTTTGCATGCAAACAGCACCAAGGCACATCACCTTAGAAGGAATCCCACAGAGGTTGTATTGTGGGGTTCAATTATCATAGTGTAACTAAACTATACAGCTGAAATAATGCATATTGATGAAGTAAGAAAAATCAAAGGTATATTTAGCTTTCCCTGAAATGTCCTTCTTTTCTACTTTCCTATGAATTTCAAACTAAACAACATTTTGACATCACTCTATATATGACTGTTCTGTGTATTAGATTTGTACACAGTTATCTTAAGATTAAGGTCCTTTTTAGTCTTACACTGACAGAATAAAGTACATTCCTTTCCTAGGAGTTTACAGTCTTACAAAGGAAGACAGGAAACTGCTCAACACACAGCATTAGAAATCCCCAGAGGAAGTATTCTTGTTGTGTTAATTATATTGGTACATGTCTATTCATGCTCTGGATTTCAATCCGACCAATTTGTCCAAATGACAAATAAATGATGACACAAACATACGCTGTGAGATCAAATCAGCAAGCCACGTGATTTCCCTATTACATAGACAGAAGATTTTTCTGTCATATATCTGTGACAAAAGAGGTACCTTGTAGAACAAGTAGATGGAGATGCGCCTGTTTCCTGTGTGTCTGGAGGCAAAATGTTTGGTTCTGAAACTGAGTTCACATTTGTAGGTCCTCACTATTTTCTCCCAATTCCTGCTACCATTTAGGGACACAGAAATGAAGCTGTTGACCCTCTCTCAGGTTCAGCTCTCCTGTGCCTCTGCTCTGTGGGCTGACCAGAGTCTCTACTTGCTTATCAATTGGCAGCATTTCTTGCTTTCTAATCTTTTCTGTATGCAACTAAGTTGTAAGAGAGAAAGGTGTTTATGAGCTGCTTACCTACTTAGAAGATACAGAATACTGGATAGGAGGATCTACAAAATGCAAAAACTACAATATGCCTATCCCACTATAGTTGCAAGAAAGAGAAGAAAGGGTCTTCTCTTCATGACAGCTTCCCCTCTTCCTCCCTGTGCCTGCAGCACTCTTCAACATTTCGGTCAAACAGAAATTAACATTTTGCAGATATCTGTTGTTTTATACTGTGACGCAACAGGCAAATGCCATGTTTAATATTTGAGTCCCTTCGAGTTTTTTTTGTCATTGTTTCCTGTCCTGTCCACTGGATAAAAGACACTTAGTTTTAATAAACAGTAGAATATACTGCCACAGAAACTACAATAAATCTGCAGTAACCAAGATTTTTGTTTTGAAATGAATTATATGGGAGTCTGTTGCATTTTTGTAAATGGTTTAAAAATACCGGGGTTTGGTTGTATGCTTATTTTTTTATTTAATCACATTTAATTTAAGATAATTTTCTTGGGTACACATGGCCTGAAAAGATGAGCTAATAAGTCATTTTAATCACATATGGATTCTTCAGAGCTCTGTTTGCCAGACACACCAATGGGAAAATAATAATAAGGATGGCAAATAGAGAATGGAATCGTCAAAACATACCTGCAACAATTCACCTTTTGTATATATACTTTTTTTTAAACCAGAACATTTCAGTCCATCATTACTGGGCACGGACAAGTGACCTCTGTGACTAAGTAGAAGCAGATTGCAGGCTGGTTAACTAACCAAGACTGTCAGTATAATTAAGATTCGGAGCTTTCTCAGGAACAGCAGCTACCAAAGCTGGAATATCTAAAAACTGCTGTAGCTTACTTAATTGAAAAAGACTTGATCGAATTATTAAAAGATACAAAAATCTGAAACTTTTGATGAAAAAGAGAACAAACATTTTTTGCAGGAAAAAGCCAGAAAACAAAATTAGACTGAAGCCAGGGAAGGAAGTGACTAAGCATGCAACTGTAACCATTTGGAATAAATCATTTTTATGCTAGTCACAGTGTGAATGAACATAATTATATGCTTCTTAACTTTGTTCATGTTTTTCTCTTTCAGTTGCAAATCTGCTCAACTGTCATGTTTATTTTTCTCTTCAAAATGTTACTAATGCTGTATAATAACACATCACTCTGTCTTTGGATTTGAAACCACAATCTCAAGAATACTAAACTTTAGTCCAAGCATAAATCCAGTAGAGGTAAGCTAGAATGCTTTTTTTCTCTGTAGAGTTTTTCATGCATGAGAAGTGAAAGGAGAAATTGCAAATTATTTTAGAATATCTCAACAGGTCAAATGAAATCAAGCTATTCTGCACCCTTTAATTGCTTACACCTGTACGCCTGTTTACACTGAAAAGCATGAAGACTAGGAAGTACAAGAATAATTCTCTTATCTACTAATCTACGTCTGATCCTAAGAAATGCTATGTATACATTCTTCCATTTCAACTAGCTGAAAAATGTTAACCACCCGTCACAATTTTTATATGGAAAATTAAAGGTAATATTCAGCAGATTTTTAAATAGCTTTCAAAATGGTACTCTTGTAACATCAAAAAAGGTCCCACAATGAACAGAAGTTGACAAGCTTATTAACCAAAGATTTGAGATAATTTTGCAGTTTAAAAAGAAGCTTGTTTTCCTATATTTGATGACTATTTTATCCTCACATGTAATTTTGCTATTTGGTCATTCTAGCTCAAAAAAATGCACCAAAATAAATGATACCCATAGCAAGTAATAAAAATGACAACAGATATGGAATAACTTGTGTTGGAAGTCTAAAAAGCCATAGATGGCTTAACTGATGGAAAAGACATATGTTTGAAAATAACTAGTGTCAGACAAAAAGTGAACCAAGTCATCTATTAAGCTGATCAATTAACAGGATAATTAAATGTCACTATCCCTCTCTCATAAGTGGAGATACTGAGACCCAAAGAAAATTAGGGTAAAAGCTGAAGGTTGGAAAGCAAGTTATAAGATTTTTTTAATGGCTTTTGATATGATGTGGACATCGTGGTTTACCATAATGGAAGTTCTTGCCAGCTGCCTCCCCCCAGCAGTCAAGAAGCCACAGCATCCAACAGATATTCCCATGCTGACCTGACAGAATAAGTAACTCCACAGCTTCAGCATGTAGCAACATACCAAGGCAGTTTCATTTGGAGACCCAAGGAGCAATTAGTTAAATGCATAATAGGGAACATGTCTGAAAATCCTAAGAACATGTGTGAACGTGCATTGTATATATATGCTCTATGCTTAGCAACTGACAAATATTCATCCCTCAGAGAAGCATACATAGGGTAGGAGTTAAGAAGGAGAAGCTATAGGCAAAGGCATGAAGGCAGAGGGAAGAGCTGAGGAGGAAAGGGTAGCCCTGAGGTTTTTAACTACACACCAGCATTGAAGACTAGGGTTTGGTAGAAAATAAAACACTGTCAGAATGGCCATATTACTGACACTACCACCACCTCATTATTCCTTAGTCAAATGTTACTGTTCCTGTTCTTACCAGTAAGATGGGACATGCTCAGAGCTTCCTCCTTTCCCTCTGGCCATAACTGGACACTGTCAGGATTATTTTTTTCCTCCAATGAAGTGTCTTTCTGTCAGAAAATATTTATTTGTATAAATATTCTATTGAAACATATCCATTTAAAGGAAAACTTCATTGGAGGATGCCTACGGTTTTCCTATTCATTCTCAAAAAAAAAAAAAAAAGTATTTATGTGCATGCATATGCTACACCAATCCACAGTTAAACTGCTCATCACACTAGTTCTAGGTAGACCATCAGATAGAGCCAGACATTCCAATATCCTGAATGGCCCTGCTGTTTTCTTCTCAGTCTTATCCAGATACCAAAGACCTGCACTCCTCCCTTTTGCTGCTCATCAACCATGACCATCATTGGCAAGTCGTTAACTCTTCAGCCGATGAGAGCTTGGAGCAGCGTATGATATCAAGTGGAGCCTCAAGGGCCACACAGGTATGTGTTCTGAAACCAGCTGCCCCCTGTCCCCTCTGATTCTTCACATGGCAGCATGTTTCCAGGGATGTCACATTGCTGGAACCTGGCTGCAACTCTTGAATTCAGTTAAGCAATGCTTCCAGCCTCATGTCCCAGCCATTATGGAGTTCTCCACGAACAAAACTCTTCTAGAAAATCTCCGTGCTAATCTGGCTCCCCAGGAAGTAAGTTCATTACCTTTGCCATGTATCATAGTTTGACACTGATGCATGTACAGAATTGTTATTGCAAGGTAGAAGTCAGACACCCCTAAGAGAACAAATCATACTTCATAGGCAAGCATATTTCATGGTGACACCTAGGAGTTTCCGAATACCTTAGGCTACATAAACCCTAGACGTGCTGCCTGGATAATAAAACAGTAGGCAGTCTTCCAGCAACGGCATACTGGCCCATAAAAGAGTGGGAAGCGTTTGCAACAAGCCTGGGTTTATTGCAACCTAATCCCCCTGGCATCTTCGCAGGGACTACAGGCAGAATCACAAGCAGAGGTCACAAAGACTGCCTTTCATTGTGCACCTACACAGCCCCAGGGCACTTACTGCATGTATCATTCATGTTCTGCAAGTTGAAGCTAGCACCATGTGTAAGATGTAATTAATTCCTTTTTCTTCAGTGATGATCATTTGGCTTCTACTAATTCTACTCATATTCCCCTTTCACCAAGGTGCTGGAGGACAAGCCTGAATGAATCAACACTAAATCCACTGAAACAGAAGCAGCACCTATCAATTTCAGAGAGTAAGCAAAATGATAGCTTTGGATCTCATGTAGTTGTGTCTCCAGAGGATGAAACTGAAGAACAGGCTGCTTGTCTTCAAACAGCTGCAAAAATCACAGGACAAAAAGTCAATCGGGAAACAGTTCAGTGTCCAATGCCTCATTAAGGATACAGGAGTTATGCTAAGATCCAGAAAATCTAGCCACTGGATGCCACAAACAAAGGTTGGAGACTTGTGTGCAGCGTTATCTACCCTGGGACAGCTTAGATGCCCCTGTGACCTATCCACAACACACAGATTTAAACAAAACTGTACAGCTGGAAAAGCTTAATTTTTCAACAGTGTGTAACTGTGCATGAGGAAAGCGATAGCCTGTGTTGCCCTATGAACGACGGCACTGAGGAAATCCTCTGAGTATACACAAACTGACAGATGTGTCCTTGATGTCCTCTACAAGCAACCAGATGTTACAGAGGTTACCGACTCCTAGAGAGGGGGCATGGCTCCTATTCAGCTTCAGATGTTCCTTCAGCTTATCACAGAATTTGTAACATGGGATCCTTTCACCCTCACAGAGGCCAGTGGAGGCCTTGCAAAGCTAATTGTTCCTAGCAGGAGAGCAAGGGGATATTTTCATTTACCTACCTCCCCCATCTACCACTTACTACCACGGTCCTTTAGGTCAGTACTGAAAAACTGCTGGGATAAGACCCTCCCTACTCTTAGTACTCTTTCCCTGTTTCTTCAGAGTATTTTCTGTTGCCTCGATTCCCCTTGCCTACATGTTCCTTGAACCTGGCTTTCCCACACTTCCCTTTCCTCATGTCCACCTTTGGCGAATCCTGCATCCTGAGTTTCCCTCTGTCTTCCCACACACTGGTATTTACAGCGGGAGTTATACTCCCCCGGTTCTAATCTGATCCTCATGGGAACAGCAGTTTCATTTAATCACTGGCTCAAAAATTGCAAACATATTTTATTAGACTTATCTACTCTTAATGATACAGTGATAGCACACTACAGTACCATTTAGAACAAGCTACTATTGCTAACCCAGCTGACTCCTGATTTCTTTATAGTGAAATAAAGTCAAGGGAAAGACATATACCGTCTCTTCATAAACCCAAACAGAACACAGTGCAGCACTTGTTAACTACGGTTCCCCAAAGGGACATGCGGTTATACACAAAGGCACTTCTAGGCCACGTTCTGTGAACATAAAAATGCTGAAGTCTAAATTCTGAAGTTTGTGCATTAAGAACATAATGCACTGTGGCTAGAAAGGATCATACTGCGTTTCTGAATGGATTTCTTATGAGAGTAACAGAAATGGAAATATTTTTTAAATTATTTCCATTTTTGTAACATCATCATTAAGGAAGAGCTGCATTTTAAAGTGTAAGCATGAAATGTCCTGAGGAAGGCTGACAAGAAGCAAGCGACAGAACAGGGGGAGGCTTTTGACTGCTAGTTTGCATGGAATCCCACTAGCACCTGGTAACTGCTGGTTCCTTATGCTTTGGGAAGTATACATCTCTTTCCTGCACCCCTCATCCCCATTCTCCTGGAGCCTGATAATTCTGTCTTCCCTCCTTCTCAAATGTACTTAGCAAAGAGATGTACCTGGTCATTACAGGTGCCTTCTCCTAACCCTGAAAAATGCAAGATTTGCTGTTTCCCCTTTCCTCCACAAAATATTTCAATTCCAAACGAGCTCTGTGGAGGAACAGGCTTTCACAGTGAATGTCATAGTTTGATTCACCCTTTACTATTCCAGCTGCAGTTCATGTTAAGCTTTCCATAGGGAAGTTGCAGCTAGGTACAGAGAGCACAGCCAGAATGAACAGAAAAAGAAAATATACTAGAATTTAACTACATAAGCCAAACCAAAGCAAATTACTGCAAAATCAGATAGTAGTGAAATCCATCTAGAAAAATTTCCAGGCAGAAAGCCTATTGAAGTTTATTGAAAAGAAAAAAATCTGGGCCATCATTACCTTGGGATAGTGCATCATTTCCAAATAACTTCGAATTTAATATTTCTGTCGTGCTGATGAAGAAAACAATGTGTTCATCACAGGCTCCACCCAATACATCGCTTTTCATCTGTATGAACATTAAGTCATATTCAGCAACACTTCTGTCAATGTATTTTCTGATGTATGTTATTTTCCCCCTCAGAAAAAGCCCAAAAGAACAAATTGGAGGCATACAATCCAAAACTAATAAGCTGCCCAGGTTCTGTGACATCTCAATTTATGTCTAAGCCTGAAATCCCAAAACACAGACTGTGTGCAAGAGTACACAAATAAATGAAATATTTCTCTTAAGAGTATCTGTTTTTGCAGAATTACTTAAAATGCTGTCTTCATAGGCAGAAGAGAAGGAATAACGCTTTCTAAGTCATTCAGTCAGCATGAAGTCATTGAGACTTCTGTTACTTGCAGTGTGCACCTCCCATTCCTGACTGGGAGCTGCTGTGCAGGACAGGAGGCAGGGCTGCCCGGCAATGGCGCTGAGGTGAACTTAAATTGCCCTGCAACTACAGCAAGTATCCTGCAGAATGAATGCACACAAACTTGCATGGAGTACAAGTTTAATTCACACCAAGCCTTCAACAAACTCCTGGATTTTCAACACTCGGGATTTGTGGTATTAGTTCTAATGAAAACTAGGTTATCCATAAGAGAAACTAACCACTTTGGCCTTGAGTTCTTTTTTCCTGGTTACATGAGTTAAATGGTAATGCAATGGGGTTGCACAGATATATAAGGTGTAGTTGATACAAGGCAAAGGTTAAACCACTTACAAAAGGCATCTTCTTATCTAAAATGCAGCTTTAACTTAATTCTCTATTTTTCATAGCTTATAATATGACCAAACTGGTCTGAAATTTTGTATGAAATGTTTCATACTGGGAGCAGCTTTATTTCCACAATTTGAAAAGAATCCATTCAGCTGTATGAAGATACAGAAATGTAATTTTAAAAAAACTGTTTATCAGACACTGGCACTTTTCCTGCTTGTGTAATTCAAAAAGGATCTCGGTAAAGAAAATTGAATTTGGCAATCCATTAACATAGATTTGATGCTCTCCCTGTTCATCTCTTGGTGTCTCACCCCTTTCAGAAAAATGAAAATAACTCATGGTAAAAGAGTGGCTGTTGCCTCTTATTTGTCCAGTATATTGGCAATTATTAAAAACCTGGAAAAGCTACTGAAGCTCTGCTGACTCATGGTGGCAGAGAAGTTACTTGTTAACTCCACAATGAAGATGAAGCAGGGAGAGAAGACAAAAGAGGAAAGCCAGAGAACAGGCAAAGTTTGGGGAGAAGGCTCAAGCTCAGCTGGTATGCTAAGTAGCACCAACTCTTCAGGAGAAAGAATTTCTATGTTCTCTGAAGCTTTATATGCTGCATTTGAACCAGGTGAAGATTTACACCTAATTTCATGCCATCTGAGTTTAGGAACCTAACAGCCATTTCAATAAAAAATGCCTGTCACGGGCATCCTCTACTGTCAACAGAGGAAGAGCGTGGTTCCAAGAGGCAAATTGGCTTACCGAAGGTCTGAATTGTCTTCTGAAGCTGCCAATCCTGCTCCATCAAGTACAGAGAGCCCCTAAGGCAGTGATGGAAAACCTATCACAGGCACACCAGGACTGGCACGTGACACTCGTGTCGGCGTAACAGCTCCCCAGACTATCACACTTCCCCGTGCAGTCTGTAGTTTGTCGCTGGCTCCTCGACCCTACAGGTCAGATTTAAGAGCCAGAAACAAGCTGAAGTAGAGAATGGGAGATGGTGATGGTGACAGAGATTAATGGAGGAATTAACCCTTTCCCTCACCACAAATCTGACCCAAAGGGGAGAATTTTCCCAGCATGTGCCTTGATGCAGGTATGTATTTCTGACTCACAACATGAAAGATGTTCATAGCTGTTAGCCAGGGGCAACTGTGCTCCTAATTTAGGCACTATAGATAGGTGCGTTACTACTAGTGGGATTACTCTAAGCCTGAAGTCATTCACAGACTAAGTACTAGGCAATGTTGCCATTTTAATGCATGGAAAATTTCAGGTTTCACCTCATTTTAAGTTCTTCTATGCTCACAGTAGTGAATAATAAGGGAAAAGTCAAAGCACATTATTCCAATGGGTAAGGATTCTGCCTCAGAAAGGAAAAGCAGTTCTCAGAGCTGTCTGGTTGCATTTGAGGGACTGTAATCTGTACTCCTCTTTTAACGAGCAGCACACTTCTCTTCAGGCTCTAGCCTATTCTTGCACGACAAAGAGCCATGATTTTACGGTTCTCCACCATCATCTCTGATCACATATTTCTTGGTGAAGGAAGACTGCCAGCATGGTGCATTTGCTGTAATGCCATCTTACCTTTGCTCTGCCCAGATAAGAGGATATGTCCTTTCTCTACAGCATGCAGGAAAGAAGGGAAGAGTAAAGAAAGAGAAAAAGACACTTTATGTGATATATGAAGACTGACCAGAGTCACACATCTAAAAAACCTCTGCATATCATACCTTCACATAAAATCCTGCCCATGTGATAAGTTACAGTAAAAGCAATTCCCCTGATGAAGGTACTACACCAAGCTGCTTAGTCCCTATATTGTAAGGGTTATGGAAGCCTGTGTTTGAAGTGTTAGTATTGTGGAACGAAGTGACAGCAAGTTGGGAAATAAATGATCACAATACTCTCTTCTAACCTCCTGGCACTGTGCCTTTTAACAGAGAAGAAAAAGGCAAAACGGCAAAATGTCAGCTCCAAAACATTTTTCATGTTATAAAATATAGTGTCCCCACTGAAACACTTGATAAGAGACACACTGAGGGGGCTGATACTTCACTAAAAACCAGTGAGTTATTGCAAAAAGGTCATGTGAACACATGTCTAATGCAGTAAGAAAAAAAAACAACCCTGAGGACTGAAAATTTGTATCTATGTCCTACAAATGTCACGTTAGCCTTTCAGACAAAAGTCTCAGCAGCTCATGCTGAGCTATTAAGTTCAAGGATGCAAAACAGCTTTCACAAACAGCAAAAGAGACTACGAGGATTTGGATATTTCAGCACACCTCACTAGTTTACATTGAAGCTGACCACTCCGCTTCTATTAGTCACTCAGAACAATCACTCTTTTCCCAGCAGAGCTTACTCATTTGCAAGATAAAAGGAAGACATTTCTGCACATGCCCGTAATACTCTTCACCACTGGGGGCAGCTTTACATAAGACTGCATTCACTGAAACCAAAGCAACAGTCGGACGGAGCTTTCAGAATGACAGTCTGCAGAAGTGAGCAGAGCTTGTTCGTTGTACGGGCTTATTCTACCTTCGATGCTACAAAGCAGCTTCCTAGCCGGATCGGGTACTGAGTAAGGGAACTGCTATGCTATGGAATACAGATGTGTGAATTCAGATAGCTAAATGGTGCTTGGAGGAATCTAACATGCTTTCCTATAAAGAGAAATTTTAAAAGCCACGTTCCCAACTATAAAGATGCAAAAACGTAATATCCATGAAGATCCTATTACCTAGGAAGAATTTGACATTTTGCTGCGAATGCTGTGTTGGGATTGATTTATTCTTGGAGTGTTCTGCATGGCTGGCAAAGAATAATGTTCCAAAATCGGTCCATCTCCCAAGGGGTCCAATTTTTCTTCCTGGGTGTCAGCGAGCCCTGACTCACTACAGTGCAGCTGACAGGGGCTGCCATGCTTGTGGCACACTAAGCAAAAAACAAAAGACCTAAGGACGACCTTTGAACAACACAAAGGATGGGTATGTTTTTCATGTTATTTTTTTAATGTATAGTTCATAGCCACTGCATAGTCTGTGCTTTAATTACTCCATAGACTTACCTTGATGTGTTTTGTTATTACAGTTAAATTGCTTAGGGATTACACCTTTAAACCAACTGTTTTTCAGTATTTATATAAAGGCATTCTTTAAAAAAAAATCTGAGTAAAGAAAACAATGTGAAAAGTAGCTGAGTTGAGCTAGGGATTTGTAAATGATTGTTGAGATAAAAGATTTTAGCATGATTGAAAGAAATGACTGATGTGTGGGGGGATAACTTTTCTAAGTTGTTTTTATTTCCAGGTTTCAATGTAATTAGGCTACTGAGCGGATCAGCTGTAGCTCTGGTAATAGCCCCTACTGTATTACTGACAATGCTTTCTTCTGCTGAACGAGGATGCCCTAAGGGCTGTAGGTGTGAAGGCAAAATGGTATATTGTGAATCTCAGAAATTGCAGGAGATTCCCTCAAGTATATCTGCTGGTTGTTTAGGTTTGTCCCTTCGATATAACAGCCTCCAAAAACTAAAATACAATCAATTTAAAGGTCTTAATCAACTCACCTGGCTCTATTTAGACCATAACCACATCAGCAATATTGACGAAAATGCTTTCAATGGAATACGCAGACTAAAAGAGTTGATCTTGAGTTCCAACAGAATCTCCTATTTTCTTAATAATACCTTCAGACCTGTGACAAATCTCCGGAATTTGGATCTGTCATACAATCAGCTGCAGTCTCTGGGATCTGAACAGTTCAGGGGCTTAAGGAAGCTGCTGAGTTTACATTTGCGGTCCAATTCCCTAAGAACCATCCCTGTTCGAATATTTCAAGATTGTAGGAACCTTGAACTGTTGGACCTGGGTTATAATCGCATCCGAAGTTTAGCAAGGAATGTCTTTGCAGGCATGATCAGACTGAAAGAGCTTCATCTGGAGCACAATCAATTTTCTAAGCTCAACCTGGCACTTTTTCCAAGGCTAGTCAGCCTTCAAAACCTTTATTTACAGTGGAATAAAATCAGTGTGATAGGACAAACTATGTCCTGGACCTGGAGCTCATTACAAAGGCTTGATTTATCTGGCAATGAAATAGAAGCTTTCAGTGGACCTAGTGTTTTTCAGTGTGTGCCCAATTTACAGCGCCTCAACCTGGATTCAAACAAGCTCACATTTATTGGTCAAGAAATTTTGGATTCTTGGATATCCCTCAATGACATCAGCCTTGCTGGGAATATATGGGAATGCAGCAGAAACATTTGCTCTCTGGTAAACTGGCTTAAAAGTTTTAAAGGGCTGAGGGAAAACACAATTATTTGTGCAAGCCCCAAAGAGCTGCAAGGGGTGAATGTGATTGATGCAGTGAAAAACTACAGCATCTGTGGCAAAAGTACCACGGAAAGGTTTGAATTAGCACGAGCTCTCCCAAAGCCGACATTTAAACCAAAACTCATCAGGCCTAAACATGACAGCAAGCCCCCTCTGCCCCCAACTATTGGAGCCACTGAATCGAGCTCCGAACCTGAGCACGACACAGAACACATCTCCTTCCATAAAATCATAGCAGGCAGCGTGGCCCTTTTCTTGTCTGTTCTTGTGATCCTGCTGGTAATCTATGTGTCATGGAAGCGTTACCCAGCCAGTATGAAGCAGCTGCAGCAGCGCTCTCTCATGCGAAGGCACAGGAAAAAGAAAAGACAGTCGCTGAAGCAAATGACTCCAAGCACACAGGAATTTTATGTAGATTACAAACCTACCAACACTGAAACCAGTGAGATGCTGCTGAATGGAACAGGACCCTGCACGTATAACAAATCAGGCTCCAGGGAATGTGAGGTATGAACCATTGTGATAAAAGAGCTTTTAAAAGCTGGGAAATAGTGGTGCTTTATTGAACTCTAGGGACTATAAAGGGAACGTTTTTCTCACTTTTCTGGCACAGCTCTTCCATGTCACTTTTTTGTACATTCATAATACTGGTCATTTTACTCTCATACATAATCAACTCATTGAAATTTAAATACCGCAATCAATGTGAAGCCTGAGCTCTGGTTTAATACAATACCTATTGTACAAACCCTCTACTGATTTCATTAAAGTCTCTCTTGTTTTTAAATAGAAAACTTCTTTCATAAGTAATCCACTGCACCTGCAGTGACTGTGCCTCTGTTTAGGGAGAAAAATGACAACAATGAAAAAAAAATAAAAATCAAAATGAGCTTTCCCCCCTTCATCCCCCCTCCAGCCTAACCCCAGCCCTTGCTCTGAAACTCACTTTTTGAACCAAGAACAAACTAAAGCCCCAGGTACCGTAGCATCATATGAATTCTGAGTTGTCAGAGGAGAGAGATGGTGCAGGAACAGCTCTGAATGAATGCATGATTTCTGCTGAACACAAGATATAATAAAAAGCCAGTGGGGAGTTAAAGCACTGTCTTAGGACATGAGATATCACACTGAAAGCAAAGCAGAGGGAAATCTAGGCTTAATAAAAATTTAAGAATAAAAATGTACAATGGGATTTACCGTACTGCATTCTAATACAGTGTTTCTAGGGCTGATAACTATTAATTGAAACCTGTTTATGTGACTTCATACAAAAGGTGCCAGTGTTTATCCCTTACATCCAGTTGCCTTTCAGAAAGTAGTCAAAAGGCATTCATTATATGAGGAGCAGAAATTCCTTATTGATGCAATGAGAGGAACTCAAATGTGCAGCAGCAAAAGCAAGACCACTTCCTGCACACATTTGTTTCAGTGCTCATTAGAAATTCTCTTTTCAAGACTGTCAAAGACATTAATGTAGCTGAGGAAACCATGAAATCTGTCATTTTCTTCTCTTTCTTTTTATTTGCTGGGCTGAGCTTGTTAGGGTTTTGTGATGGGTTTTGCACACTGTCCCTCTAATAATTAAATAAAGCTTCATTACTTACAAAGCCAAACAGTGTACATTTTAGAAATACTACAAGTGCAAAGAGCTTCCAGAGAAAATTGGTTATTCACTGATCTGGGAAGAGTGCATCCAAAAATCCTTAAAGAAATCAGTGCCAAATTATTTTTCTCTCTTAGTAAAACCCTAATAACATTACAAGAAATCACAGATATTGATTTTTAATGTGTAGTCATTCATCAGTTGCTCTGGACAAAATATAGATTTGTAACCCAGCTACTCCCTGCCCTCTCTCTCCCAGTGTCATGTATTTTTGTTGGTTGCAGAAGAATATGACATCCCCCATATTTCCAAATAAATCATACCTCCAATTTTGATTAACAGGAAAAGGGGGATGTGGTGTGGTGGTGGTGGTTCATTCTTGAGACAATACAGCAGTGCCTATATAGAAGCAATTCAGTAATTTAATTATCCCTATTTTATTACTTGATTTGGCTTAGTAAACTGCACGTCTTCAATCACCTGGGAGGGAATGTTTCTACAAAGCAGTTTCACTGCAGCAGATTAGAAAAAGCAAAACCTTAGCAGAATGTTCTCCTGAATTTTTACTGGAAAAAACCTAATCACAGCCAATCGCCTTGAAATATGCCAGGTACAATGAAAACAAAGCTAGAAAGCTCCTCTTAAAAAGAACTAATACACTTGAAGGGGTTTTGTCTTGCTTTGTTTTTTTCATATAATGAAACCATTCTCATTTTCAAGGACTGTAGTGAGAAAATATCCGAGAGTAGAAGCCTGAGACTATACTGAATCCTGCAACACTGAGACCCTGTTTTACTGGGTACAAAGAGGATCCCACACAATTAATAATGCAAGTGCTTGAGACGCTCTAGCAGCACTGAGCAGACTGTGATTTTTAACCTGAGTTGTACCTTGAAAGTTGCTATTAAAAAGTCAATAGACATTGAATTATCTTAGCTATTATAGGATTCACAGGTCTTGGTTATCTCTGTACTGAAGGATTTACAGTTTCCTGTAAACTTCATGTTAAGAACCATCTCTGTGCTTCTACAGGCTTTAACGTCTGCAGTGGTGACTAATATTAGGCACAGACAAAATAAGAAAGATTTGGTGCAAAACATACATATACTCATATATACATACACACGCATATGTACGTGTATGTATAGATACTTCTATATATATATAAAAGAAAATTTTCCTATTTAGTTTTGGGAGTGCTAACTCCAATCAGAAAATAATTTCATACTATTAATTTAGAATTTTTGCAATTTGAAAATATTCAATATATCTTCTAAAACTGTGATTGTGAATGAGTTGTGTATAACTGAGTTTGACTTCATATGCTTCCTTTTATGTTTCTTTAATGTCTTGTTCTAACCACAACAATACTCAGAAAGAACCAATCCATAGCGTTCTACAGAAAGCAATACCTGTATAATTATCACTAACTTCCTTTGAAAAATATTTAATTATGGGCATGAAAAAGAAAATAAGGCCAGTATGTCATTAATCATAGACAGATAACAAAAATAATAATGAAATGTTTACATTCAAGCACAGACATGCTCAGATCAACTAATTCATTTATTGCCTGAAAAACTACAAATTCACTTTTCATGAGTTTCCAAATATATACCAAACACAGATGAATGTGTAATTGGTGCTATCGTTACTGATAATGAAACCACTGTCTGATTACACAAAATAAGATGCCCAGTGTAACTCTTTGAACCTTCTTGCACAGCTGAGGCCTGCGAGCTAAGTTGTTAAATCCCACTGCAGTGGCTATGGCTTAGAAAACATTTGAAACCAGCTGCATAGCATGTTAAAAAAAACATTACAAAGCCCAGGCTTTCATCTGTGCAAAGTCTACATGAACTAAGCTAAACTTAGTCTCACCACTGTCAAATTAAACACTATAGAAGTGACTTGGTTTGGGTGGCTCGGCCACCAGAGTCACAAATTCTAATCATCTCATAGGAAACTAAATGGTCTTAGCTGAGCAACTTCCACTGTCTGTGAAAGGCTGCCCCTTTCCTGAATACAAATGAAGTGTTAAAGCCTCAAAGATTCCACCAAAGAAATTTCTCCTTTGCTTCTCTCCAGTATAGGCAGCAGGTATCTAGAATTCTGATCCCATTTTGTCTTGGGTTTTGGATGTTTTGGTGCCAGTCTCTCACAAGACTGTTAAAACCTTGCTGGGGTGATGTTGAGGAATCCTCAGAGGATGCACAACAGTTATGATGGCTCTTGGAAACCCCTAAGCCTTCATACAAGTATTTTAGGCACCACCTTGGGGAAGGAGATGTGATTGAGTGCCTCTCATGACCTGGCTATCCCTTAATGGAGCTGATGCTGCCTACATATTCCAAGTGTAGGTGAGCAACAATGCATTTTGCAGGTATCTGGGGTTTGTTTTGTTGTGGTTTTGTTTGCTTTTTTTTAATCAACTTCTACTCCTTTTCCTTAGTCAAATATGGTGTTCTGGGGCTATCACTTGAAGACCAGGGCTTTTCAAGCCACAAAGTGCAGTACTCTTCCATGCATGTTTTCAATTTCATTGGTTTTGCAGTCTTTTTTGCAGTCTGCACTTACTTAAACAATATTGAGACAAATGTTAGGTGGGATCACCAAACAAGACTGTTTTGTTTTATTGTAGCACCGCAAAGATCTTAAAAGATGTCAGGACTTCCTCTGCTAGCCACTGTACAAACACCTTCCAACAATCTCTTACATTAAATGTTTACAAGGGATGTTGAGAAGACAGACAGAAGACGGCAAATAAACATGACACATTTGAGGTAACTGACACACCAGTTGAGTACTGGGAATATAATCCAGTCTCCTCACACCAAGACATCCTCCTAGCCGGTGGACTACTTGGCCTCTCCACTTAATGACCTAGGCTCCTGGAATATTCAAGTGGTATTTCAGAATAATAAACCTCACAGAATGAACATCTTTGTAAAAAAAAAAAAAATAACTAATGTACTAAGCAAATTCAAGGAGACTGGTAATGTTCATTCACTGTGTTGAGATTACCTCCAGCAATTGCAGAGTAAGAGAATAATAATGAGAACAAGTGGCTTGAGTATAATGAATGCAAGCTTCTCTACTGACTGGTAGGTTTTCATTACTCACTATCTGCACTTACACAGTCATCACAGTTAAAGGTTTGGCAATGCTCATTTTTTTATCATTATGAAATAGTGAACCTTGATATAAAATTCAATTGCAAAATGAACATAAATGTACAATATTCCTGCAAACACAATTAGAAATTTTCAGTTTGCTGCAAGCTAATGGTCTTTGCTGTCAGCCACTCAACTCTAGATAAATATTCTCTCAGATGCATTTCTGTGGAACAATAGTGACATCCAGCGGGTAGTTAGCTTAATCACAGGTATCTATTCTCTATATCAACTCACATACAGATGTGTCTGCCTTTTTACTTTGTATTCTTCTGTATCACATGCTAGTAGCATCAAATCCTTCCACCACAGTAAGTACTTAACTGTATTTCAACTGCATCTCTGTGTACAGGAGTCATAAACTGAATGTACTGAATGAGTGAGAAAATAAGAGTAGATGAATGTGAGCAAGAAAAGGTCTATCCACTGTGTAAGTCACTACTGTGAGTAAAAGGCATGAAGCATATAATAAGTAAACAAGGACAGGAGCTGTAACAAATTTGTGGCCACTGATTTGGAAATTATTACCTATTAAACACCACTAAGTGACTTTTTATGAGACTATAAAAATAAACTCAGACTAAAAGAAACTCATTCAACTTCCTAACAGCAAAAGATTTTTTTTTTAATAAAAACAAACATTTTGAGTTTATTTTTACAATAATGAGAAAAAGATATTATTAGACATCAAAAGGAAGGGCACTCACCACCTGGGAACAAGTTAAAGTAACAGCTTCAGCTCAAAAACACACAATGTACGAAAGAGACAAGAAGCAAATGATGGAAGATCAAATTCCCAAGCAATAACAAGCCAAACGATGGGAAACTCACCAGTGACATACGAATATGCAGCATATGCAGGTTGCTGGCAGCAATTTTAAACCACAGTGAATGACATAAACCAATGAAATCAGGATTGTAGCTCTGTTGATAACAGACAGATTTCATTTCCCTTAATAAGATGCACAAGAACTCATTTCATTGCATGCTGAATGAAATGCAGTCACATTTCTAACTTTTTATGTACTTATATGTGTTTGGAGGTCACCTATCAGCCCACGATATATAGCCTAGCTAGGCTGTCATCACGGTGGTACAGCACAGGAGTTTGATGTGATCATCAGGGTTATAAGTCAAGCTATTTCTTGGCATAACGGTGAATGGAACACAGTAGGGCGCAAAAGTAGTAGAAAGTGATTGTGTTCAACAGCTATGAACAGATCACCAAGGAGGTCGTAAAGTGATAAAAAGGAGTTTATTCAAGACACTCTGGGATGGCCAGCTGTGAGTTGATGGCCAACATTTTACCTACTAGAGAAATTGCAAATCTCATTTAGAACAAGCACAAACATCGTAAAAGCAATAATGAAAAAAGATTTGCAAGCAGTAGGCAGTATCTTTTATTTGACCTACCCATCATAGAAATCACACCCCCCTACAATTCTTGTCTTGCTCATATTGTTAGACTATCATGACCATAGCATTAGCATTCTAATGTAAGAACGAGCATTGTTTACTGAGAAGGGACAAAAGGCCAGTTAATCCCTATTTGTTAACTTTTTCTTTCTAAACAGCTTAATGAAACTTACTGAAGTTATTACAGGAAATATTTTATATTCATGTGAAAAATCACAAGTTTAAGATTCTTCATTACTGAAATCAACCAAACTCTTTAACAAAACAAAATATTTCATTCTTTACTTACATATTCTTACTGTTTCTCACAAACTCTTTCACTTGCCAAGAAGACACCGAATGACTGGAGATGTAATCTTGAAAGAGAGTTCTCCAAAGACCCCTCAAATGTGTCTTCTTAACCCCTAAACCCATTCACTTACTATGTTCCTGGGTGACTAACAGGTTGACTACGTGTCACAGCTTACACTCTTGACTGAATGTTAAATTTCTATTACTTCAACATTAGCAGTAGCATTGAGATCATGTAGGATTTCATCATTACAATTCAACCTTACAAATTCTCAAAGTGGTTTGTGGCAGCACAGACAGAGTCTATTAACACATCATAAGGACATATGAAAATGAAAATAAAACACCCTAATTACTCATCTACTTACACTCCAAACAAGGACATAAATGCATTACAAGGTTTATTGCTTCACTACACCATTGAGAAGATCATCTGCCCAGTTCTGTGTGTAAATCCTTTTCTTCTTCAAACTAACAAAACGTTTAAATAGCTAGGTCTCTCAGGAACCTAATTGCTTAACGCTGTAAGAAAAAAAACCACTGAACACCTTGATATTGGCAGCACCCTGCACAAGTTGTCATCATGAAGTCAGCCTTTATTAGTTATTTTCAGTTGAAATCCAGCAGTACCCTCTATACTTGTCATGTATTGTACCTGCACTATATCCCATAGTGTGATGTGCTAACTATATGAAAACTTTGCATTTTTATGGGCACTTCTGCTCATGTGCATAATTATACTGAGAGATGGAAAACAGAAAAGACTCAGGGAAAGGACTGCATATGCCTTACAGTGCTAGTAAAAAGTTAGGGAGGATCACTCAGCTTTTCCAGAAGTTAAGCAACTGGTTGTAAAAGTATTTTAAGCATCTATTTGTTTGAAATTGCTACTGCCTGGTTCTGTGCATCTTTAAAAATGAAATAAAAAACTTCTCTAACTTTTATTTCACACCTAACTTAATGAGAGGGAGAAAACACGTTCTTATAATGCAAGACACCTCTTTAAGAAGCTGTGGGACTGAGCCGATATGGAAATAACCAAAATACATTTCATCTTATTATTTTGTTGTTTCTTGTATGATTATTTTCAGCATCTGTAGGAATGCTATGGTACTGCTAAGTGGTAACACATACATTACTCTAGCTGAGAACATTCTCCTGGCATTTATTTTGCATCTCAGTACAAATCACGGGTTGTGCTATTGGGTCTTACATCTGCCCTTTATGGTCAGGAACAACTTACTGAATGTTTGAATACCAGTTCTTTAATTAGTGTCTATAATAATTAGTGCTGTAGAACTCATAGTTCTGATTTTAAATCAGGCACTTATATTTCCCACGTCCTTAAAGGCTGCAAAACTCACAAATCAACTTCAAAATAATGTAATGAGCTAACTTTCCCCTTCCTGGCTCAGCTGTAACTCAGGGGAGAAAACGTGCACAAAATGTTCCAAGGTACAAAACAAGAGCTCCAATGGAAGCTGGGCATCCTAATTGCCTTTGTAATTCTTCCCTTCATTGCCCTCAAGATTAAAGTAGTTGTAGATGAAGGAAACGTGAAGACTGAACACGTGTTTTGCTAGAGTGCAGATAATAAGCAGATAACAATACATTAGTCATACAATCTCTGAGCCACTGAAAACACAACTGTCATAAACAGATCCCTTATTCTAAAATACAGACTTTATAATGTATAGTCTAGCATACACATTGGTTCTTGTTTGCTTTTCTTTTTTGAAACACATGATGCAGAAGCATCTATTTGGCTTGTGGCAAGCTGTGCAAAAGCCACCGATGACAAAAGTATAAAAAAAAAGGTAACACAGTTTACAAAATGTAAACTGGAGTCAAACAGAAAAAAACTTTAGACCTCATCTTAATTAGTGTTTTGTTACTAATATTTCAGTTTCCTATAGACTATCCTGTTTATTTTAAAACAGACTATAGGAAAGATTTTTCAAAGCTGCAAATGGGCATTTAAACACCCAGATTCCACCCACTTCTTGCAACAGTTGAACACTTAACCTTTGTGACGGAACATTATCTCCTCTCCCCTTCTCCCCAGAATTTGAACAAGACTTACTGTAGGGTGTACAAAGTTCTCTGACCAGCTTCACGAAGCTAGTCTGAAAAATTACCTTCCCAGAGACTTTGGCAAGTTTTCTTGCAAGTGCAAGGAAGCAGTTGTACCTCAATGATGTGCAGATGGTGGCAGATGTATCTTATTAACATTAGGTGGGACGCATATTGGAAAAGGATATATACTGGGAAATTGCCTTCTGACCTACTACAAAAGGGACTGCCACTAATTCCTGACACACAGTTAAAATTAAGTGACCTCCGAAAAACAATTACCTATGGTTTAGTTCATAAAACTGCCACAGATTCTGGAGTCTGTTTTTTAACCAAATGTGTTTATTTCCCACATTCCTCAGTAATAGCAATCACAGTAATCTTATAAAAAAATATTCAGCCAAAGTTTGAGAAAGGGATCATCTTTTCCTCTTCAAAAAAGAATATCAAATAATTATTCCAGCACATCAGTTTTGTTAGCAGTGCGCTATTACTTGTAATATAAACACTTTCCTATCACAGTATTAGCCTTCCAGCCATCTGTAATGTGACTCACATCCTCAGAACAGTGCAGGCTTCATTCTACATTGCTTCAGACCAGCCAGCTTCTCCTGAATCACACTGTACTACCCAGAATACATACGCATTGCATAGAAGAGCAACTTCCAATTCAAAAATTAATTTCATGTGATGTTACACCTGTGACTCACTGTGTAATGTACTTCTATCCACCTTACAACAAAGGATCACAACAGACAGGGACAGAAACCCTTCAGTGGGAACTTTTCCTAAAGCTAATTTTACCTATCACAAACAGCCTCTGTACTTTTAGGACTAAATGCTTAGTTTTCCCTACTTTCATTTATCCTTAACAGCTTCCAGGCTACACTACTGATACAAAAAGTGGGGCTGCAGCAAAACCTAGCAGTATTATTCATGAGCTCAGAAGCTCCAATTACTAGCCAGTAACTTCTCCTTCATTAAAGAACAGATTTACTTCAAACATACACGATGCCGGACAGCGTATTTCTATTCATCCCTCATCATGTTGGCAACACAAAAATAATTTTTCACTTTTCTTAGTGAGTAAGTCACAATCACAGAGAATATGGGGGAAAAATTTCTAACACTCTAAATCAGAATCCTGTATATTGAATCTTTATACTTCCGACATTTTGCATAAAGTGGCTTCCTATTTTTAAAACACATATGTCAAAAATACACTGTTTGCCACAGGGGAAGCAATAAACTCTGTGAGGCAGTCTGCACGTAACTGCCAGGAACCAAGTTTTCACTGAGGGCTTGAACTTCATGCAGTGTTTATTTTACAGCTTAAGGAAGCCTACAGTACACAGCTATGGCATCCTGACATTCTCTTACTTTTTTATTGATTTTCGCATGTGATCTTTCTTAGGACAAACCTTGAAATATTCTAAAGTGAGAAGTCACTGGCTATCAGGCTGAGCAGAAGGCAATAACACTGTAGGGGAAAAAGTGACCGTGAGTAGTAAGCCGTTGCCCTTAGTTTGCACGGACTGAAGTCTAGCAGTATTCGTGGAGGTTTGCTTTTATGAAAGCTTAATAAAGGATAGTAACTTAAACAATTATGCACAATTCCTTGCTATCCAAAGGATACAGGTTTGTCTGTAGTCACAGCATACAATGGTAAGTTCTGACATGTAAGAAATATCTTGCAGCAGTATAAAATAATTTGAAATCCTAAGAAAATAGATTGCATTCTCAAATCTGAAAGCATGCTGTATTTGGACTGTAACAGTATCCTAAATTAAAAATGACTACATAGCAGTAATAATCACTGAACCATAGAATTGTTTAGGTTGGAAGGGACCTTTAAGATCATCGAGTCCAACCATCAACCTAACACTGCCAAAACCACCACTAAACCATGTCCCTAAACACCACGTCTGCCTATAATAATGAAATGCATTTCTCCAAAGCCACAGAACTACTGCCACGTATGCTTTGGCTTCGTGTATAAACTGACATGGCAAATCTAAATTTAAAGCCAATTTCTTTTAAAGCCTCATCACACTAATTACATCCATCAACTGTGTAAAATACATTTTGTCAGCTAAGAACAGAGGACTTCAATTAAATGTAAATCCTTATTCAGCACTCTAAGCTGTTAATGGCTCAAACTCATTAATGAGATGATGAAAAGAAAATGCTCCTCCATATAGACTCTAGTGAGAATTTATTACAAGCACTCATTATTTCCACCTAGTTCATGTACTTAAGAGAAAGTCCCATATTTATGTCGACACTCCAAAATCAACAGAAAAAGATCTCAAAATAATCTTGTTTGTTTGTGAACGTGCATGTCTACATATCTGGGGCTTGACAGGCATTTCCAAGAGAGATGGGCTCCTTGCCTAACCTAGAAGGTGCCCAGCACAGCCAGTGTGACACACTAACCAGCTGTGATCTGCCATTGATTCAAACTTCAAGATACCTTCTGCGCAGAGCTTGCTATAGCTATTTGACAACTTCTTTACACAGTCCCAGCAGCTCACGTGAAAAAGTACTACATATTCCCAAACCTTCCCTCAGCCATCCAGCAGCATGGCTAGCCAAAACTGGTAACAAAGTTCACCTGCAGGTACCAAAGTTCTGCCTCAGAATCACAAAAGAGAAGAGTCCGTCTTTTAAACTGTATGGATGATAAGGCCTTAAGTAAGGGAGAAGAAACTGTCAAAATTATATTTTAGGCTAACTGTCCAGCATTTTAATTTTTCATTTAATTTTCAATATGAACACTAATGGTAGACTGCACAGCATGCCTGGGCTTATAAATTTTTATAATGATTTTGGATAGATCCTCCATTTGAATTAATTCAGAAGAGCAACAGAAATAAACAGAAAGGTTTACAGAGCTATGGGTGAACTACTACAGCAGCACGGGGGGAGACATGAGAGTCAGGAACATATCCCCATTCTCCAAAACTTGCCAATTCCATTTCATTTTAGCAACATCAGGATTCATGAATTTTCATCCTTGTTGTAGATTGCAGGATTTTCTGTATGCGCTTATAACCTTAAGAAAGGTTATTATGGGGATGTCCCAATTGCAAGACTCCCCTAGATCGGCCTTACTTCTCATAGAAAGGCAAAGAATCATTATTTTGATTTTTTTTCAGATTTCTCTCTCCCACTCCACTCCCTTTCCTTCCTCCAGTCTAGGCTCTTCTTCTCTTTTTATTATCTATTTCCCAGAAATAAAAAGAGAATCCAAGGGCTACATGTAAGTGTACCAGATGTCCTTGAATTTCTACCAAGTCTACCGAGTTCTGCCCCTGCAAAGGCTTGTTTACAAACAACCTCAGCTCCAACAGCAAGCACGCTTTCAGCAACAAAGAAACGTTAGAGACATTTTCACAACAGTTTTAAATTACTTCCCCCAGTAGAGAAGACATTGATCAAGTAACAAGTAAAATGAGGTACAGTGAAGTGATTCATGCTCAAATACGAAGAAAAAAAATAAAGCAGTTTTAAATACTCGTACCTTCTGCAGGACCCTTAGCCTATCAATTTTAAGTGAAAATTAACATAATCTTCAAAAATTGTTATGCATGAGAAAACAAAAGTTATCTCAAACTATAGGCCTTGCCATAACAGCATGCTGATTAGTTACAAAGAATAGATTTTTTTTTTTTTGTATCAATGCTTTATTGGGGCACTATACGGATATGACAGACAGGACATGTCCCTGCACTGCAAAAAGCAAGCAGATTTGCCTAAGGTTAATTCTACACTAGCTTAATTATTAATCTCTCCCAAATGCATTTTTTTAATATACTTTAAAAGACATTTGCAAATAGAAGCCCTCTGTTTATCGATAGGATATTTTTCGAGGAGGATAGCTGTGCTGCAGTATATAGACAACATTTCATCAGCTGATCTGGTTAATTAAAATGCATGGTTATAACAGGCGCTCTTAGAACTGCAGCTGAATAACCCATGATCCCTTTTTTCTCAGTAGCACACAACACTTTGCATCTATTTAATAGGGCTGTTTCAGGATTTAATCAAAGATTTCCAATCTACACTCTGGAACAAGAAGTCCTTCCCTTTTTAAAAGGTTGCAAATAAAACACTCATTTTCATACAGATCCCTTCTGACTATCTGTAGCCTGTGCCCTTTACCTGTGCCTTCATTCAATTTAATGTTTGTTTTATACAATTTAATACTTCCACTTCTCTGCCTCCCCAACACAAAGAAAAAACAAACAACACTATCGCATGTTATTTCAAGCACAAATCTGTAAGTCCAATTTTGCTGAATGAATTCAGAAGAACATATTAACAGCTTTGAAGGGGGAGGGTAACTGGGAGAACTGCAAATGCTGACAGGAAACCTGTGCCAGGCAGAGGATGGAGCAGGATTGAATGTGGAAATCCACCTGCTATGTAGCATTTCTAACACACTGCAGTGGTGCTGCGTGCTAATGTAAGCAAGAGAAAGGAAAAGGGGATCTACAAAGGAATATTAACTTTGAAGATGTATAGGCATTAAACTGTTTGGAAACCAGCCTAGAATAAAAGAATGCCTCAAAGTCAACCACTCAAAACTAGCAGACGCTTGAAAACACAGCCCCTGCCTATTTCTGTTTATACATTGTAAAAATCACTGTAATAAATTACACTGCTCATTTAGTCAATAATGGTAAAGCATGTGGTCACCTGAAAATGAAACATCCAGTTCGATTTCAGTTCTGTCTGTATCTGACTCACTTCCTTCACGTGTTGGACCATTGGGTGCAACAGTACTCCCAAATAACCCTCTAATTCAAACCTCTACCTCAAGACTTATAGTCTAATACCTTAACTGGGTTGGCCTATGTATCTTTTCCAAGGAGTACTGGAAATTTTCAGTAAGTTGACAAACTTCTGTATCCTTCAGAGAAAGATTATATATTAGGTCTCATCTGCTTTACATACAGCTATCCAATGAGCCTACCAAAAATGAGTGAAAAGCAGCTGTTCTCTAAGCCGTATTTTCCTTTCTAATGGGTGAATTCAAGTAGAGCTCCAAGGTGCAGCCTGCAAAAGGGCCCCTTATTGGCAAAACCATAGTGAATGGGTGCTGAGGGCAGTCAAATTACCTTTGCAAAGACCTTTACGTTCTCTTTATGCCACTGAAGCAACACAGATCAGTGAAAAATCACTGAACATCCCTCTTCGGCTGGTTTCATTCTGTTTAAGAGTTTGTTTAATGGGCAAAACAGTGCACTTCCCAGGGTCTTCAACAGCAGCATTAGCTTTCTCAGGCTAACTGTCAGCTCAGGTGTGTTATTTTTTAGGAAGTGCTGTTTTGCTTGACAGTAGTAATACTGCCCCTAAGAAGAACAATATGTAACAGCAATAGCCTTATGCTTCCCTATTCTATTAACATTTCAGAAATCAAAGCTTGCAGAGCCTGTGACCATTAACCTGTGACCATGAACCTGAAAGTAGCCAGTGACCATTAACCTTCACTTTATTTTAAGCTTTTATAATTTTAGGAGTTTAATTTCAGGTTTGCAGACTTCAGGCTGCAGAGTTGAGACTGAAGTAAAACACAGCAAAGCAGCAAATGAGTAGCACAAGTTAAAAAAGCTCTATTCCTGAGACCCCTGGTCATCTCCCCCAACCCTAATGCAAAATTTATTTCAAGGCATTTAATGCATTTTTCCCTACTTGGAGTAAGTATGACAGAGTTTTGATTTCAAACAGATGACAGAGATAGATTTTCAAATCTTCACTAAGAATCCTACAAGATTTCCAGTAGCTTTGCACAGCAGATGCTATCTGCTTTTGTAACAAAGAAGTGCCTCCTGGTTCAATAGTGGCCAGGTCAGTAAGTCCCCAGACCTCCCCGAGAAGTCACGTTGAGTAGGCAACACATGATGATCTTTCAAACCCTGAATTTCTTGTCAGTGGACTGGATGACTCAGGGCTGGAGGGATGGCCAGCACAGCATACTCATTCTTCATTTCTGCCATCCATATGAATCCAGCAGAAAACTCAACTGCTATTAAAAAGCAGGAAATCACTCTTGTACCCTCATTCTCTCCTTTTGATCGACCCAGATTGGTCCACTGGAACTCAAGACAAGTTAAGGGTTTTGCAGAGAATAAGCATCCCACAAAACTCAAAGGAAGACAGAGCTTATTAATGCACTGGCATGAGGACTCTGTGGGTGTGGTTACCATAAACCCACAAAGGTGTTTCAGAAAGTTTAACCTTCATAACTAATTCATACATGAGAGCATTCCAAAAGGTTAGCTGAATTTTACAGAAAACCGTCATATGCTGCAGTTTGTAAATCGGCAGTACAAAAGTAGGACAGTGGTATCGTGCTGACAAGAGGCCTTAGCATTTAACAATTTCCTCACTAAATAAGCATGACTTGTGATGGCTGCAACAAATCCACTCTTCTCAGTATCAGCTTTTCAGCACAGACATTAAGAGAGGGAAGGAGACAGGGAAAAGCAGCCTAACATGCCACCTTCCCTTCTCAACACAACTTACAGCAGTTGAAACGTGCCCTTTCCATAGCATCCACACACTTCTGTACGGCATGAGGACCAGGCTGGAGAAGCTGAAACATTATGTTCTTGAAGGATAGACCCAGAAACCACAAATGGCCTACACTTTCCGTAGATCTTCACAGACGTGCGTTATGCTAATGTGACATGCAATGTTATTCCTGTTGAAATTATAATCCCTTGTTAAATGTACAGAATCATTTGGTCTAAGATTTAGAAAATTCATGATTACTGTACAAAGCGCGAGGGAAGCCAGCACACTGCACAGAAAGGATTATTTTACCATAAACAGCCCTTTTTGCATTCTATTTTTCAATAGCTTGCTTGATTAAATAATATTCATTAGCTTATATTATACACAAAAGCTGCAGAAGAGGGCAAGCAGGCCAATCTGTTTAGTAGAAAGGAAAATAGAACCATTGATTCTTTGTGTCTCCTAAAAATCAGGTTCAGGGGGTTCAGGCCATTTTGACGTGTAGATGAAAAACAGCTGATGATACTTTTTATGTCATGTCCCAGATCCTCCTCAGGGAGAACAATCTAGAGCCACCACACACTGTAAACAGGGTTGTTTTTTTGTTTCTGAGTTTTAGAGGTTGATGGCTTTCAGTAATGGATTCTGTAAATCTTTTATATCCCTGTCTTTCCTGTGTTTAATACTCCAGGTGGGAAGGTCTGGCAGCAGACTCGGTCAATTTTCTCAGACGCTGCAGCGTCTGCTGCAGAGGACTCAGGCTACTGCCCACCAGCCCCCAATTCCTCCCAAACCAAAGGAGACCACAAAACACCAAATTATTTTCACTTTTCCAAGCCAAGTCAGTCCCCCAGTGAGCCAAATATCTGCTGTGATGTTTGTCTGCTCACTTTCACATTTGTTTATGTTTTGGGAAGGCAGTACATAAGGACATAAAGGCAAAGATTTCCTCTAAATTATACCCTCAACAAGAACAAAGTAACAGAACTACATCTCTTTTGTTTTGTTCCTTTGCTTGGTGTATGCAGAAATAAAACTCATCAATCTGGCAAGTAATTATTCTTACTAGGAGATTTAGTATCAAATATAAAAAAACCACACTTAATTTTCCAGGAATTTCCAAATGAAAATAAGCAGCTCAGCAAGTCAGGTATCTATTAATTAATAAATTAAAGATCATAACATTCCTCCCCAACTGCTTCATAATAGACTTAATTAGTTATAATTAGAAATAAATGTCACTCCTTAAAGTAATCTTAACAACAAAAATATTGAAGCACCTTTCATTAGAGAGCCTTGAAACACTTAACAAGACATTATTAATGTCATTTATACAGAAAAGACACTGATCTGGTTCCCTCACAGACCACGGCGCCACTGGGAGCAGATACTCAGCCTCCCACCTGCTCAGCTCTGACCATCGGATCTGTGTGACCGCCAATTCCACACAACTCAGGGCAACTTTTTTTAATCGAGCCAGAGTGAATTTACACTTCCATTTATAGCTTAAAACTGGCATTCAAATAAATGTTGTACATTACCAGCACTTGGGAAAAGGGCTACTCCTCGTTTCATTTTAAGAACTTTTGCAAACAGTGACCTCTTTATGAGATGGGTGGAAAGAATGCACACATGGTGACGGGTGCCTCACAACCACCAGAGCAACTTCACAGGTTTTCCCCAAAGGCAGGAACGCTGTAACTCTCAGGTGTGCCAAACAGCTTCAAACATGCAAGGGAGTCTGGCTCTCCTAAACTTTGTAGCTTGTAGCTGCGATTCAGGAAACCCTAATGGGAACTGCCTTCACCGCAACATACATGGTGAAAATTACATCTTCATCCTAGCTGTAGGAGCAGCCAAGTAGCTTAGCAGAAGCCCTGACTTCAGCAGCAGTGCTGATCACATTTTTGCTTGTCAGTTTAACACAATCTCATTCTATGCGGTGAAAATTATGTATTATTCCTTCTACATCCTTACTCAATTTTTTTAAAGTTTATTCATTAATATTATTTTATTGTTTTTTTCTTACTCACAAAGAAAGTGGAAATTGGGTAGGAGACATGAGTCAGGTAAGTGAGAGCGAAGGATTATGCAGCAGGAAGGGAGCGCCCCCAGATGCTACCATCTGAATTTAGAAAGGTACAGAACTTTTAAAATAAAAATATAACTGTAATCCCATAATAGCACACTTTCAGAAGTGTTGCTTGAAGATCTATAGCCTGTCAAACCATAAAATAAAATAAAATTACTCAGAGCTTATAATCACCACAGGACTCATGTAGGCCTGTTGTGGTTTGGCAGGCTTTCCTCCTCCATTGACAAATATTAAACAGATGATGGTGGCCTACGGAGCTTTAGGGAAACATAAGGCTTGACAGCAGAACAACGTGGCATTGGAAAGTATTGTATATCTTCCAATAAAATAAACTGAAACTCTCACAATATCCATTCCAGCAATTATGACCACCATAATAAATCCAGAGTTTGAATTTTTTAGTTTTAGAAGACTCATTCCACTTTTTGAATTATAGCTATTCTTTCTAAAGTGGCTCATCATTGGATGTGAACATGTGATTGCTTAGAGATTCAGGTTATTGTAAAATTATTACTATGAAAGTCTATTCAGATGAATACTTTCTATAAATTGAGAAAATAACTAAAATCAGATTTTGTATTTAGCACCTAATAATCTAGCATTCATAAACTTTTTCTTTATTAACAACAGCTCAAATAATAACTTTGTATTTATAGTGCCAGACAAAATTCGGTTTCATTGCTAATCCCTATATATTGATTTCTACTATTTGTCCTACCCAACATGACTTAGCAAGAGCATGAAAGGTCCAAGTTTACTATTCAAAAGCAACCCATCTTGATCTTAGTATTTCTATTAGTACCATCAAGTAGCATTGAAACACACCAGTCTATGATAAACTAATGAAACCCAGTTTAAGTAAAGCCAAGCAGTGATCTACCCTGGCAGTGACCACATGTCAGTATTATGCTTCACCACTAATACTACATACAGAAATTAAAGATGTGCCATCCAAAATCCAGACAACTTGAAAGAAATAGTCTATTTTTTTTTTTTTTTTAATATAAGAAGTACTACAATAAAGTGACACATGCTGAGCACACAGAGGCAGGCTTGCCCATGCAGAAAGAACAAGAGGATTATCAAGAAGGAACTGGACTACACCAAGGAACATGCTACCCTACCCGCTGCGTGAAGAAACCACATCCTCTACAGTAGAAGTAGCTCAGGAGAGTTCTCCTACAGTCCTAACTTTGGCTACATACTGCCAAATGCTGCTTTTCTCCATCTCTCCCTGCAAAATATGACGGCAGGAGAGGAGGGGGCATAAGTGGTGCTTAACAAATTGAAAATTCTGTTTCAAGTTCCGTTGACCACATTAGCATTACAAAGGAGTTGCAACACTAATGAGGTGATGGCTCTAGAGAAACTCAAACTGAAACAAATATCAACATGAAAATTGTTTTCTTTATTCCCATTGTGACTTTGTTTAAAAATCTCAGATCAGGATGATACATGATACGATAATCTACCTGAAATTCAGGGATGCATTTGCAGAAGCACAGACAATTGCAATAACTCACAAATTGAAGGAATATATACACAGGGCATTTAACTATATCACAGTCACACTAGGAAATGTCATACTATACCTGCCTATCACTGTGAGTAACTGGTGTCCAACAACAGGTAGAAGTACATCTTTTCAAAAAAATAATAAAAGACAGGCTACAGTAGTTAGACAAGAAGATACTACTGTCTTAGCCCTTAACATATCCCTTCAGGCATGTGGATCACGTATCATACTTGTAATTGTTCTCATTATGCACTTAGAAATGAAACCTTTTCATACAGAAATTCTACTGAAACCACATCACTGAGTTCTGGCAGCAAGTTCTACAGATGAATTATGGACTGTGAATAAAAAGATTTTAATAGGTCATTTTAAAATCAATTCCCTATCCCTTGAATCAAATGTTTCTAAACATTTTCCTCAGCAAGCTGCAAACCATTTCTGTCTCAACTGAACTTCCTTGATATGACATAATTAGAATTGAACATAGACTCAAGACAAAAGGTGAGATATTTACACAGGGGCATTTATTAATTTTCAGTGTATTTTCTAATCCATCACATATAAACCCATTTATATCATCACTGTGCTGTGAACAAGCCTTTTGAACACATTGTCCAGAAGGACATCACATACTCTTTTTTTCACTGCTAACGCTTTGCTTAAATACTAACAGCAGATGTTCATAGTTCAAATTATTCCTACTATTGCCAAGAGGCATTACTTTACATTTGTCAATTAATTTTGTTTGGTATGGTACTGCTTATTCATCGAGCTTTGCTGCATTCTGGAAGGTCCTGATTGCATTTCCTAGGTTTGACAGACCTAAACAAACGGACATTAGCTGCACATTTTGCCATTTTCCCCTTCACAGTGACTTCAAATTGTACCACATGAATCTAACCTGAATCCTGAGGGCTGCCTGCTGTTAACCTTTTGCCATGTGGAAAACTGACACTTCATTCCTTCTCTTTGTTTTCTGTCTCCAGCCAGTCCCTGCCCCAAAAGAGTAGCTCCCCTCTCACCTCAGGACTATTTAGTTTCCTATATAGCCTCTTAGGAGGAACCCTAGCAACGGCTTTCTGAGAGTCCAAATAAATTCTGTCGATGTGCTCTTCTTTACCCTGTCAGACAGTACTGATTAGCTATTGTGGTAAAGCTCTTCTAGAAAATAAAAAAAAAGTATTTTCTGGGTTGGTGCTACTTTTAAGCACCTAACACAGCAGTAGTTAGCCCCCATTTACCACATCTACTTGACATGACATTTAGGAGACTGATAAAAAGCAGCAATGTGCAATATTTCAAGTATCTACTGTACCATCTCCCAGGAAACACATAAGAAGGGCTTTCCAGATGTGGTTCTGAATTTTTCTCTTTGGCGAGTTCAGGTCAACCTGATAAGGTTATCCTTCATTTATTTGTTTTCTTATTTAGTTCTCATTAGTGGTAGTTTCCAACAGGATGTGCTTGTATTAGGCTAGACATACTACAAAGCACTAAGGCATAACAGAGTGTAAAGACAGAGCTGGTCATTCATACACACTGGATTAAATCTAGAAAAGTTTATTACAAAGCTATCATTCTGTAGGGAGAATTCAGTTCTTTCCCTTTGCAAATCAGTGAGATGAATATCAAAATCAAGACTTATTACATTAAAAACTACCATTCAGTATGGGATGTAGAATTAAATTTGATTAGAATCTTACTGACGTACAACGCAAAAGCATGTAAATGACAAAAATCAAAATCCATCTACTTTACAGTTGGCAAATAGAAGTAATACTAGACACAAATAGCATGCAAGTTTACAAGTGTAGCCAATATTCAGATAAAGGCATATTAACTTCAAGTAACGTCTGCTATTCTAACAATCTGTGCGTAAATGCCTCCATACTAGAGTAAAAAGAGAAGAAAAATAACATTATACAAATTACTTGTTTATAAAACACACATATGAGATCAGTCACATTTTTGGCTATCCTATTAAAATGCCATCTTACAAAAACTAATACTGTCTATTCTGAGCTATTTTTCACTAAAGAGATAATTTGCCCTCTTTATGCCACAAATAGAGACACCATAGATTAATACATTCTAAGTAAATGCATTTTTATATGTCTTACATATGTAAAACCAGGAGCCATGGCTAATTAACAAAAATAATGGAATACCATTAAATGATATCTCCAGATAGCTTCTATAATCCAAACAGAACTACTTTTGAATGCTAATCCACATAAAAGATACAAGCCTGCATGTTTATAGCTAGGCTACCAAATCCAAACACGAGTACCTTAACTTCTATTCCAGAGGTATATTACTGGGAGAGGAAAGGAACAGCAACTACACTTAATTTCACCAGAGCAAACTTGATCCTTAAATTATGAATGAAGTCTGTTATCATCCATCCATCTAAATTAGACACAGAAAAATCTTAGTGGTATGAATAGTCCTGCTGAATTCCATCAAATTGAATCAGATGACAGATGGTCTTAAAATAAATTTTGGATTACTACTTTAATAGGGTTTTTTTTTTAAGATTCAGGTCTCCACGGGCAATTTCTCTTTAGGTGGCTAAAACAGGGTTTTAAAAGTTTAGCTCTGGTTTGAATATTGTTCATATACATTTTCCCTTCACAGTTCTGTGTAGAGTTCATTCTTAATGTACTTCAAATATTTGTAGATACGTATTTAGAAAAGGCATACCTTTTCAAAATACGAAGCCATTATAACATACCTGTTGAGAGAAAAAGTAGTTGTCTGGTGCAAAAGTAGAAATACTGCCATTTCCATAGTCAATAAAATGCAGACCTTTATTTACAAAAACCCAGAGAAATATCTATCTTGCAGGTGCCAACAGAGTAGGGTTTACTTTTTCTTTGTTAATCAATTTAAGCACATAAAATCTAAATGAAATACCATTTGCAACTAGGTTACAGAAATTTCCATGTAATACAGAATATTGTTTGTTCATCTGCCTGCTATTATCAGACCAAGAATAGATGTTTTTGTGCTAATGTTATGCTAAGTGTTCAAGGCCAGGCTGGATGGGGCTTTGAGCAGCCTGGTCTAGTGGAAGGTGCCCCTGCCCAGGGCAGGGGGGTTGGAACTAGATGATCTTTAAGGTCCCTTCCAACCCAGACCATTCTGTGATTCTATGTTGTCCTTACAGCCCCCAAAAGATTAAATATTCTCTCAATTCTGTAATAAATTATCTCTTCTCTGCTTGCATGTAAAATGCAACTTGTAAAACAGCAGAAAGGAGGGAACACAATTGCCTTGCAAGTCCAAAATTTGCTGTGGTTCAAAATCCTATTTCATTATATAGCTTTATATATCTCTCTGCAAAAATAGGACTAAAGATTGTCTCACATTATTCTCTCTGGGATATGTTATTGCCAATAATTTTAAGATTATTTTATGAAATTATTTGCTCAAATTTCTAGAGCAAAGCAGTATGAAAAAAAATTTAACCCTAATTGTTTGCGAGCTTATTCTTCACTAGCCAGTACGTATAATGACACAAACATTCTTTTTCCTCACTAAAAATACTGTAGCTCCCACCTGTCCTTGTATCACCTGCCTTGTATTTCTAAAGTGAAACTGGAATAGCGTCAAAAAATTATCCAATGCTATCAAGAAGCAGCATGCCTCACAATGTCCCATGGCCTTCTGTGGACTTCAGGGCAAGTCTTCAGCCCTCAGCCTCTGCAACTATGCTTAAAATCAATCACAACAAACTTATTAACTAAGGCTGACTCAGGAATTGATTTAAGCAACTGACTGAAACTCCATTAATTTGAGTCACCCGCCCCCATAAACATAAATCCATAACAGAGCACGGACACTCATCGGTCTATCTGCAAAACTCATTGACACTTTGTAAAAGAAGCAGAGGATCCCCAGAGAAAAATACATGCGTGGTGCAACTTCATGTCTCCTTCCCCCTGCCTGTCCACAGGCACAAGTGTAGATAGAAAAGACGTTGGCCAAAGTCAAACATGAAACAGTGAGAGCATTTCCCAAAAGAGGTAGAAGAAAATCAAACCAAATGTACACGTGTTTCTATACAAATGCCGAGAAGGTTCAAAAGGATGGGCAAACTAGAACGCCTACTTTTAAGAGTAGGTTTTGAAGCATGTCAAACACTTGGAGAAAAGAGATCAATTATTGGTACATTAGTACCTGGGGATAAAGGATAAAGAAAAAATGTGACAACTCATGTCAATAGAGAAATCATATTAGGAAATCATATTACAAATAGCTTCTTAGAATCAAATCAGAGCTTGGTGAAATGCAGCAATAAATGACACAGAACCTCTACAAAATTGGAAGTCCATGTCCAAATACAGGAAAAATATATTATTAAGGACAATCTTATCTCTGTCATTTGGCAACAGCAACCCTGTCATGCCCAGAGAAATCAGAATAATTGCTAGCACAGGAAAACCAGCAATAATGGTAGGGTTTAGTTATTTCAGACATGTTGTCGTGCCAAACCTAATCTGTAGATTGTGCTTCATGGAGTAGCTAGACAGGGAACCCACTAAAGGATAACCAACTTTTGAGACAGTTATCAGCAATGTCATGGACCTCATGGAGAATATTACTACCAAGACGACAGTCTGTAAGAGGGACCTTGATATATTTAGATTCAACATCTCTACAGTAGACAGAAGCCCAAAAAATCCACTTGATTTTAAAAAGGCGAGCTAAATAAAAATGAAGGCTTAATAAAAGAAAACAAAATATCTGTAGGTAAGTACCGGCAAGTAACACGAAGGTTATGTTAGCACAGCACAGTAGAAGGTGAGAGCAAGCATATACCACCCACCTCAAAAAAAAATGCTGAAAGACTAACAGCAAAAAAGCCATTGGGTTTAAATGGCAGGTTAAGAAAGGGTAGAAAAAACAACGTCAAAAAAGATCATGACACATGCATATCAGTATAATGGAAAGGAATAAAAGTCATGGCAGGTTAGTTGTAAAAACCACAGTATTACAGACCACAAGAGAGTTTAAGGAGCAAGTTGCAGCAACACAGTAAGCTACGACACATCTTTATTCTTTCATCAAGAGCAGAAAGGCTGTTAAAGTCTGTGGGATCATCAAGGTGGACTATCCACAGAAGACACAGTGATTGCAGAAAAACTACATGAGTCTTTTTGCACGTTTAGTGCAAAAAAAAAAATCTTTGGGAGGTTTCCATAAATGAATCCCTCCCAAAGGACGTTGAAGCTGAAAATCTGACCAAAAAAGAAATGGCATTTCATTGCAGAATAAACTGAAAAAGTAAACTGTAAGAACTCATCAGCACCAGCCAGAATGAACTGACAAAATCAAAAGAAATAAAAGACAAAATAAGTAAACTAATCACTGTGGCATGCTACCTAATGCTTTGAAACCACACCTGTATCAGAAGATCAGAAGGCAGAACATGTGACACAGGTTCTTTTTGAGAACCCTTGAACACAAGGAACAGCGGACCAGTACACACAATGTCCATGAAGAACCAAACTAATAGGCAAAGGGACAATTACAGAGTCTTGACAAAGGGTTAAGGAGACTTCTGTAAAGCAAAGTCACACAAAGCCATTGAAACTTTATGTAGGACTCCAGTAACAGCTGGGAGAGCTTTCCAACTAGCTCTCAAAGAAAAATCTAGAAACCTCCTGAAATTACGTACATTGTGGAGAGATTGACTTGTAAGATGCAAAATCAAAACTGTTGCACACATAGAGAATAAAATCCAGCTTTCTAGACTCTCAATTACATATCTCTCAGCTGGGATTTTTAAAGGTTAACAGAGTTGGGCACCGATGGGTACTTCTTTAAATACTGGAATTGACCATTTTTTGATGTGGTTCTGTGACAAAGTTAGCTCCAGCCATTCCACTAACAACTTCCTCCAACTCACTTCTGTTATTTCAAGGTAAAATTAATTCCTGGAGTAGTGTTATTTTGCTGCTTGAACACCATAATTATGCAAATCCCAAGTTGCTAGTTTAAAATAGACACATTGTTTTTCTCTCACCATTACCGTTCCCCTACCTTCAAAATCCTCCCAGCCCTTATTCATCACACTCCAATAGGTATTTGATAGCTGACAACATGGCAGACACCTAACACCTACTTTTAAAGTTTTTGATGAGAAAGACAGCCAGTTTAGAGGCAGCGAAGATCTATAAACGCACCCTCTTCCTAAGCAAAGGGAAAGCTGTACGGAAGTGTATGCCCCCAAGGAAGACTGAAGTAAGAGCTCACCGAAGGAGGAAGGAGAGGGGCAGGGGGACACCCAGGAAGCTCTGCTTCTATTTGTTCCTGCCCCTCTCCCCCACAAGCCAAGGTGCCTCTGCCCGATTCAGAAGGCAGCTCTTCTCCTTTTCCCCTTGAAGTTTCCCTTGAACTTGACCCACACATGGGCCCCAAGGTCTGTGACCTCAAAGCAAGTTTCTGGTTTTGTACAGTGTGTCCTTATTGATGAACTTTTAAATTCCAAGTGAAAGAAAGACTAAATTAAGGGGGAAAGGGGGTGGGGGTAGTAGCATAATGAAGAGGAGAATCACAGCACTTCTGGAGACAGAAAAGGGATTAAAAGAAAAAAAACAAACCAAAACCCAAACATGACTGTAGCTCTGCAGTTTAATACTGCACTAAAATGCAGGTATGGAGGCTGGTTTCTGCATCTACCTTGTAGCAGTTTCTTCTTTGGAAGGGCACTGCGTTAATCAAGAGCAGTCACAAAAGCCTTAGAGATTCACTAAAGCACTGCAGTTTTATAAATCTAAACAAAAGTTGTGCATAATGTGTCATGCTTACGCTTCAAAGGAAAAAAAAAATTACAAATGGACCTTTAAATCTGTTCTAAACAAAACAAGAGTGAAGAAAACATGGGATATACTCATTCTTTCCAAAACCAGCCCTTCACAGCCATCATCTTCACTTTAATCACTACTTTCCTGAAAAGAGCCTTAGCAGGAATGAAACAAACTGATTTAGGCTATTTTTAAAGCCACAGTCTAAATATCTAAAGGTTGTACAGCATGTTCAGATTTGGAGGAATTCTACATGTCCGTGGGTATCAGCGACCTGAGTCCTCTCCTGCAGCCTGTGCACGTGCTACTGCAGTCTGCATCTCTCCCTGCTCGTATTTAGTGCAGCCCATTTTGCTAGGCAAACTGGCTTAACCATGCTGTCCACGGGCTCAGGAGGCCATGAGACGGAGCCCTTCAACCCTCTTCCTAATCATGCCTGCCCAGCCTTCAGCCTTAAACACAGTCTTGGGAGAAACAATCTCCCCCTGTTGTGAGGCTGTACAGGAAACTGAAGGGACTGAAGGGCATTCATTTCCTGACCAGAAACGTTAGGCAGCTCATAATTAAACCTTCTGCTGCAAAGTTTTTAAATATTTTTCTATTAACTTCTACGAGATATTTTTTAAGAAGCTCTACTTATATAGTACCATTGTGACTTCTAGAAGAAACGTTAATTTAATATGTTATGCTAGTACTTCTTCTCTTAGAACAGTAAGAAAAGGAAAAGCTTTATAACACAGAAGAGATTTGGATTTAGCAATTAAACCTTAATTTGTATTTCATTTAGCAATATGAGGATTCTGCCAACATCTTCAGAAGACTTTTAACATATCTGCATTAATGCATAGCCTATAACCCCCCGGTGCTTTCATTTAGTAAGTGCTCTAATGCAGCTAGAGTTGCTAGATCAGATGGTGGATGGGAAAAAAAAAATTCCTTGGTTTGACTAGATTCTCCAGTCAGCTTCAACGCAATAAAAAAAAAGCAGCTCCAAACTTCAACTACCGAAAAGCTCCAACACATTATGCTTCATGTTAATCAGAAGCATACAGTCTTTCAAATAACATACGGCCTTCACTGACTCAACATTACTGTTCAGAGAAGCAAGGATAGTATGTTAAGCAATTCTTATGTCAAAACAAGAGTCTTTCAAAATACAGGGATGACTCTTTCTAATTTATCTATTTTCATGCTTTAAAAATGATTTGCCATTTAAAAATACAAGAAGGAAAGATGCAGGGCTGCCTTTAAAGCAGAAAGGCAGCATGACAGTTCCTATCAGCCAACTACACAAAGGGGCCCCATGTTCAGGGTTTCTGAGCAAGCCAAACATTTTAGTAAAAAATATCTGAGACAGAATTTTGCTCAGAGAGATATTCTCATGAGGTTTACATTGCATCATTATACTAACACAATTTCAAGGAGGTGCATAATTTAAAGATCAGCTCAGAGTATGTGTGCCCTGTCGATGGTGCAATAGGAATTCATCCTGCTTGCAGTGATTCTTGAACGAATCTGCTCTGCACATAGATCCAATCTGCATTTCATTGTAATAACGAGGACTGCCCAAATTGTGCAGATTTTCCAGAACAGTCCTTTAAAATGGATTCCTTATTACCAATCTAACAATGCTTCTTCTGTCTGCTTCTCAGCATTTATGAGTGATTATGCTTTCCTGGCCTGAGTCACAAACTTATTCTTTGAAAACATTTTGTATCTGCATGCAAGCCAAAAAAGGCCACCTACTTGAGCTCTCAGGAAACTCGAGTTCTCCCACATGACTCATCCATCTAATACTAATAAAACAACATCCCTCGTTTTTTTATTTTCAGAGTCAAACATCAAGAAAGAAAAATCACATTACTGATCAACAACACTGGGAAAAAAAAATGAAAATTTTATTAATATGGATTAGGATCCACACCCCAACATTCCAAAAGCAAAAATAAAGTCTAGAGCAAATGATTTGTTGTGAAGGATTTTCCCAGGTCTAGAATTAACCAGGGCTAATGTCTCCTTTAAATGTGTTATAAGTTGTTATAAAGAAGAAAAAACAAAGCTTAAGGGACAGATTGTGATCCCTTATTGGCTGAAGTTAATCAATGGCATTTCCATAAACTCGTATGAGTAACTTGTCCTCACAGGAGCTAAGGACATCACTCTCTAGGTCTGAAAACACAGAAGACTGGGAATATAATAGAAAAAAATAAATAAATCTTTATGACTAGCAAAGCTCCCACAAATTCAAGACTCTCCCTCCTGCCCAGAGAATCCAGGGTAACAAACAGTGTTTCATGCAAGAGAACCAACACTCAGGAGCCAGCAGGCTACTGTGCTGAAGTAACAGAAACTCCCAAAAGATTTACAATGACTTGGCAATTTAAAATGGTTCCCTTAGGTAACCACTGCGAAGTCTATCACCTACCAGTGAGTACTGCTAATGATTCCCTCTTCCAGTGGGAATTTGTATTTAGATCCAACAAAGCCCCACACTGGTGGGGCTTTGAGCAATTTTTGTTCTAGGGAAGGTTGAAGAGAGACCATTTAGATGTTTTCCCTGTGCCTGGGACACTGTCCTAAACATTTCTCAGAAAATCAACTCTTAAATCCTGAGCTCTGCCTGAGATAGATTAATTAGAGAGAGACAGACTGTTGGGTGGCTTTGGTTGTTTTCTATATTACAACCGTTATTTTCAAATTAGGTAGAGCTGGGTTTTAAAGGTTATCACCACTATCAGTGGGATCCAACCCCAGTTACCCACTACCTTTTTTACATCATTTGTTTGATTAGATTCATCCAGCTGATGAAAATACTCAATTTCAGCATGACAAAAAATACATTTCTCTGTGATTTTGGTTTAGTCTGCTTGTTTGTTCTGAACTACCTCAGCTTCCAAATGCAACTGCAGATGCAAAGCTACTCTCCAAGCTCCCTGACAACAGTAATACCGCTGCGAACTATAGTAGCAGTGAGATGCAGGAATAAATCCTAAGGAGCAACAGGGCAGCTGATAGGAGTCAAGAGAGGAGAAAGGTGCTAATGAGCAGCGCCAGGAGGCTTGGGGTGTCGGAGGGAAGTTCCACGGTGCTGCAGGCAGGCGAGGAGCAGGGAAAGGACTGAGCCTTCCATGTGCTTTCACTGCACAAGCAAGATGCTGCGGCTGATACAAGACAATCAAAGTCTAGGTATTGTCTGCAAGGCCTTCGGGAAAATTAGCAGACTAGATAATAAGCGAGAAACCCTTATCGAGAAGGAGAATTTGCTGATCTTTTCCACCCTAGGCTGCAGCTTCACAGTCACTTTAAACTGACCTAATTACAGACTATTGCGAAAGAGGATGGGAAAGACAGTTGGGATTTTCTCTCCCTCTCTTCTGCTGGCACTAGACCTGGTACTGGGCACACTGAGCAGGATTTGGGGTTTCACACGGGGCACCGATTCAACTGAAAACTAACTTTTCTGCTGTTTTTAGATTGTTAGCAAGTTACTTCTAGGCTGGATCAGTTCCCTCCTCCAAGCTCAGCCCAAGTACCTCGAGGGCACGCTTATGTTAAACGGAGCATGAAAGCAAAACTGAAAGCCCCAGCTCCACCTAAAAAGACACAAAATACCCATGGTGCTGGGCAACCCTCCTACCTTTATAGCATCTCCCTGCAGTTCTTAAGAAGTCCCATCCACCACTACTTTACAAACACTTCCATCCTGCTGAAATCACTAAGGTTTTTTCTTCAGAGCAGTAGGCTACAAGAGAGAAAGCCTGTGTGTGCCCACCAGGCTGCAAACAAGCAGCTACAACGTATGCAATGTGTAGTGGAGACAGATTTTAGACTTCCAGTAACATGACACAGTTTAGTGAGGTGTCGGGGAAGAACATTTGGCTATGAGTTTTCCATAAATAGTCAATTTGCAAAAAAGCTGTTCAGATTCTAGAAATCTGTCGCTTTTCTATTTTCAGTTCTTTATCTCATTATTTTATATAAATGTTCAGAACAGACTTCATACTTCTGAGATTTAAAGTTGACATCTTTGTGGTTTTTGGCTACAAGACCACAGGCTTCACAGATACAAATGGACAGAAATTAACTCCTGTGATAAACCAAAAGAGGGATCAAATGGCAGCAGCTCCAGTTCTGCAAATCATTCAAAAATGAAATAAGAATCTCTTTATAAGCAGAACTGCCATTTATAGTTCTCTGTAAATAAGCAATTTATTTCTTTTCAGAACCTGCTCAGATAAACCATCTTTGAAGCTCTTCTTTGATGTTTCTCAATGACACGAAACAGATGCAAGAATTGCCATTTGGCAATTATCTAGGCCTTTGTCCTTTCTTAGCTGCTTAAAAGTCATGCCTTCTGGCTCATCTTTAGCTCCATACCTGACAAAGTTTTCGTCTAGGGTTTTTTGTTAGGTTTTATTCCACTCACCCTGGTCTCTCTCATTCTAAACTGAAAAAGCACAGAGGCACCAAGACAATAATTCAGGGGTCCCGCTGAAACAACCTGGCTTCAGACACACACAATTCAGCTGTAGGACCTTTTGGGAAGCGCATCACAGTTCACTTCATCTGGAATAAGGAGAGGAGTAGGGTGAAAAGGAAATAGAGATTATATCAAGGGCTCTTGGAACCGAGACTGCAGAAGAAATACCAAGTCAAGGACGAATCCAGAAACAAAGTCACTACTGCCAAAAATTAGCACAAAATGTTCTTTATGGAAGCTGCCACTTACCATATAGGTCTAACCATAAAATTCTTCCATTACTGTGCATCAGAAATATTAATGAAATCTGAGGGGAACAGGACTACTGAAACAGAGAAAGCAAGACCCATGTAAGTCGGGAGTAAGCATATAGCAACTGAGAAATACCATCTTTGATAGATCTATCCTTAAAACTCTTGTATCTGCCTTTACTTTCACATTAACAGGTTTTAGAAAACTCTTGGTTGAACTAAATAATGAACTTTATTATGTTCAGTGCCACTCTGTACATATGCTAAAATTGCTGTGGATGTGCAGATGAATACTGAGAGCTCATCCTTGCAGAGAAGCATTTAGGAACTCACTTAAGACCAGTTTTGCACAGATTATCTATTAGCTTCCTAAGACGTAAGTCTATGAAAAGTATTACCTTTCTGGTATTTCCCAAGAACACTGAAATAACTGAAAATATTTCAGCACTTTCTTGGATCATTGTTGCCATGAATATGAAACACCATTCAGGTTCACCCAAACCTAGTTTAGGCTCCTCAGCACTCTCACAGTGTATTTGATAGCAAGAGAAAGTACTTTATGCTGTAGGCGTGGAACACTTTATATACAAAACCTTTATGAAAGATGATTTTTCACTTTATGAATTCCAGTAGAATTTTGTGCAGCACGGTGAATGACAAAAGTAATTACAGCACATGTCTTAATCCCATCAAAACCAGGTTCTTGGGCTTCACGTAGAGCAAATGAGAAAGTTATGACAAATCATTTAATGAAATGTTTTTTGAGAGTTGACGGAATACAGTCCCTAACATAGCTGCTTTACTGGGAAGTGAAATCAGGTTACTCTTATAAGAACAGAAGAGAAAGTAATATTTTCCCACATTTCTTAACCACCAAGAATTACTCTTCCCTTTTTCGTTTCATATTAAAATAAAGGTCAAGTTAGTGACTCAAAGAAAACTAATGCTGTAAATATTGACCTCCATAGGTCTGAAATGATGGCTGGTACCACTGAATCCTTGAAACGTGGTTGGAAGAAGTAAGTGGAAAAGTTTTGTAAACTACTGTAGAATTTTCTAGCGCTGTGTGCACCTTGTGAAGTCTTAAATATCTGCCAGACAGTATAGACAGAAGTGATATACAACAAACAAGTTCTGTTCAAAAGTAGCTAGCACTGATGAGCTGACTGATCTTCGTTTAACATGATTACATAAGCATGAATTAAAATAAGAACTCTCTGCCTTTTCAGTGTGAGACTCAATTTGTCACAGAGTGTCTCTTTCACGCTTGATGACAAATGACAAGATCATTTCTTTCTGTTTTTTTATGTAATGCAACCACAGTTAACAGATATTTACTGCAACATTTCATTACCCAGGTTAACATGCAGTGTGGAATATGCGAGTAGTATGTTTATAGAAAATACAACTTTTTAAATGTCACTGAGTTGAAAGATAATTGGAATAGGATGAGTGAAAAATTCATTTTTTCCTTCTCCCTGAGGACAAAGACATTTTTTCTTCAATGGAAAATGAAGAGGAGAGTGGGGAAACAGCTTTCTGAGGAACAGCTTTGCACATGAACAGGTGTAGAGGCCTAATTTACAAAAATAATGCAAAACAGTTAATTCCATTGACCTTTGCCAACAAGCAGCTTAGGTAGGATCCTTACAAAGCTTCAGCTTCACAGAAAGCCAGAGTTTCTGAAAAGGCTGGATGAGAAACCCTAGGCTGCTTGTGAAACAAGATATTCCCCAGTGGAGCCCTTAGCAGACTCAATGCACCCCTGGGGAGGCTGTAATTGATTATGCTGCTGCCAGTGGCTGAATAAACAAAGGAGCAGACATGGTCACAGTTTCATTTATCATGCTTTAAAACTCCATGTTGTCATATCTGCTCAATTAGTAAGTAAATGAGTTCACAGTGTGATCTTTCCCATTTAAAGATGAAAGAAAAGGAGTGGTACCTATTTGTATTGCAAGTCAGGGACACACTCATTCTCCTGCCCAAAGTTCACACACACATAATTCTTATACCGCCCACAAAAGAAAGTCAAGCAAAGTGAACCTCATAAACATGTTTGAAAAGTGGTTTGAATTTATGATGCAAGCAAGCCTTTTGCTCATACAAAAAGAAGTATGATGGTTTGATTTTAAAATATTCCTAATTTATGTAGTACAAAACAGCATAGCGGTAAGAGGTATTTATTGATAACACATCAATTAATTGTCAAACAGAAAATATTGCCAAACAGAAAAGATCCCCAAGCCCATAATATACTAACAGTAAATGTAACTGACTTCACTGGGAATCTTGGATAAAAACAAATACAGGATCAGACCCAAATATAGTTCAAGCTGCAAGTCTAGTGAAATTATCCTTCTGCTATTTAACGTAGAAAACTGGCCTCACTCTGAAATAACTTTCATGAAAGTTAATAAAAGACTTGCTAGTGTTTTATCGTGGGAATTGGATGGTGCCATAGCTTTGTTTCAGTGTCAGAAACCATTAGTCCCCTCTCTTCATAATTTCTAGTGGGCCAGGAATGGGCTGTGGGGAAAGGAAGAGATACTAATTATGATTAGCCAAAGAAAATAACTATCTGAAAAGCTGATTCCCATAACAAATGTTTCTGAAATTCTCTGATTCCTACTAATAATTCACCCAGAATTATCTTAAAACATATGAAACAGAGATCAGAATAAAGGTTAGTGGCATCAAAACTACCTAATCCATGGTGCCTAAGTACTGTGGATATGGGTCACTAAAATTTTTATGCATAAGGCACTGTAACATTTGTTTCTCAATGACATTTCAGGAGAGCCGTGGATGAATGGGAGCATCTTTTTTAAAATTCTGATCCACAGTTCTAATAAGCCTAGCATACCTAAATTTAGGAGAAAAAAGATTTTTAAAGAAAAGCTGAAAATAGCACTGATGGGAAATCCGGATGAGATAGTACTGAAGAAGAATGACTATACAAAAAACGCAATTGGAGGGAGGAAAGAACAGATACCAGAGTTACCTTCAAACAGGGTAAGCACTTAGCTCCAGGATATTTTATATAAAGCCTAGGAAGTCTAGCAGAATTATTTCACTCCAATTGACCTGAGCTGATACACTGCATCCAGTTGCAGATACTGCATTTTAAGGAAAATAAAGAAAAAGGTAAAATAAAATAATCTAGAGAAGAGAAAAGAAAGTTAGAAGAAATATTTTTAAAATTACTTATGATGTGTTGAATTGGTTCAATTTGGAAAAGATTGAGGTAAATGAGAGAACAATCCCCCCATTTGATAAAAATTTGTAGCAAAAGGAGTAATAATCAACATATCAATAACAAGCAGGGGAAAAAAATAACCAAGAAAAATCCAGTAATTTGCTATAAAGATTTAGGCTGGGTAAAAGGAAGTACTACTTCAAACTCCATTTGCAGTTTTCTCTTCACCCTTCTCCCACAGCAATGTTATTTACTGCCTCTACCCTACCCAGGGAAGAAAGCCTTATCTGTAGAAAGACCACTGTGTAAAAGCACACTGTTAGGCACTGAAGCAAACACAATTCGTAGCTCAGAGCAAATTTCATCCATGCTTTTGAATTGCCAGATGTTGGCAAAGAATACATAAGCTTCTTACAAGCCACAAATAAAACCCACAATTTATCTGAGGTTCTATGCAACTTTAATACTTCCTATATCAAGCTATCAAGAACATTAAGTGGTCTTAGGTTAAAGCAATGTAATACATTAAAAATGTCATTGTAAGTAGAAAACTAGGCTTTGAAAAAAAACACAGAGATTTTCATATGACAAAACATAAGCAGCTAGATGTATAAATGATACAAAGATGGGTGACTGTCAATGGGCTAGCAAAAGAGGTGAACGATGAGGTTCCGGGACCAAAAATTGACAGGATGCCCTAAAAGTTTCTCTCCCCTGGATCAAAGAGCAAAATCAGCATGTATTACAGTAAAGAGAGCCTCTAAACCACTGAATATCAAAACCACACCAATAAACTACAAATCACATAGTCGGCACAATGAATAATAAAGAAGATGCCTCAGAAATATAGGAAAAGCAGAAGTAGCCAGATATGATGTCATCAAGCTCATTTAAAATCTACCTAAAGCTAATTATAACAGGCCAAGCTCATTTCACCTTTCAGGATAAATCAAGTCTATGCGCTAACTGCGAGATGAAGAAACATGATGAAGGGATAACGCAGATTCTTACTTCCTTGCATCTCCCTGAAACTCAGTATAAACTCAGTTTTTCAAGGCACATCCTTCTCTAGAGAAATGACAATATTCAGTAGCATATTTCAAGGCAGCTTAGTTCAGAGGTTGCTAATATGGTGTGGAATTTGGCAGGAATATGAGTGGAAGCACACAAAGTTGTTCAGAGATGACTATGACCTTTTATCATGTCTATATACATATGGCTGGAAGGTATTTAGCTTCTGGCAGATATAAAAGGATAATATTTAGGATAAGTGATGTGTATGGCACTTATTTGTGGAGTCCAGTTTGATAGCCCGTATGTTACACACGGTTCTCAGAAAAAAGAAAAAATAAAGAAAAAAAAGCCGAACATAAAAATCTGGTTAACACATCAGGGAGTTCTGAGTGTGAAGGAACTAAAATTTAAAATAATCCTACCTTTTTTTTTTCCATGTCCCCCCCACTAAATCCCTAAAGCAAATGGAATCAGACTAGCCTCCCATCTCCCCAGTATCCAGCACAGGCCCCAGACATGGGCAGATTTTAAATCTGACCATTACATTGAAAAATACCATTAAGACTTGCCATTTAACCAAACTTTTCTGATGTTCACGCCTTCCTTTCACCTGCTGCCAGTCAGTGAAATTAATTCAGCAAGCAGATTGTGTAAAGGCAACAGATTATATCAGTTTAGTTTTCCTCCCTTGCGGTGTATACTGTTCTCTTAACAGCTGATTTGAAATGCCACCTAAGGGTCTTGGTGAAATCATGAAGCTTGCCAACACTTTAGAGCTGAAAAACTGCAGAATATGAATATAAAATATGATTATAAATACCAAAACTGTGAAAGAAAATACAGATGGATTTTTCAAAACAAGGGACTTTAACAAGTATATTGTATTAAATGAAATGTGAATAGACAGTATTTGTCTGAATTAAATGGATGGCTCAGCAGCGCACTTACAGGACAGCCCACCTCATACAGGGCAGCATGATGGTTTCTAGGTCTTAAATACTGTTCCATGCTGCTGCTCTTCCATAGCCCAAAAGTTTTAGAAATCTTCTGAGAAGAGTTTTTGTTGTCAAGTGTGTATGTAAATTCTGCAATGCCTAATAGCTGTCCTTTGCCTGGACAACTAGGCGACTAGGGCTAGCAATTTATTTTATGTTCTGTATCAAGAGTGAAGTCCAGGCGTCCACTTCCTTACACCATATACTGCAGCCGGAACTGCTAGAACTGTCTTGTTCTTCAATGTTTGAGTAGTTTCTCTTTTTGATCCATACCTGAAATTCTCACTTCACAAGCCAACAGCCACAGGTCTTGCTATAACCGAACTCTGCTTTATGTAATACAGGAAAAAATGCGTTTCAGTAGAAAACTGGCCTTCATCAGTCCTATAGGTCTGTCTCCTGTACATAAACCAGAAGAAAAGGGCAGACTTGGCTAATCCCAGCTTAACTGCTACTGAGGCTCCGCCAAATGCTACAGGAGAAACTGTCACTCGAAAGTACACCTCCTACGGAGCGGTATTGTGTCTGTGCAGGCTTCCTACCAGGAACAAAAGTCAATATGGCAGCTAGGCTTGTCTACGGTATGCCTGAATAAAACATTTCAGAAAAAAACAGCAGCAGAAAACCTAAATACAAGTCAGAGATGCTCTTGAATCAAAATCCTAGACCCGATCAGCATCCCAAACTTTGGAAAGTCTCAATACTGGAGAGCAGGCGGTCCTCCTAAGAAATATGTCTACAAACTTTGTGACTCCTCTCCACTTAGGAGCCTGCTAGGATGTAAGCTGAGAACAAGGAACTTATCCCCATTTGATGGTGAAGCCATCCTCACCATGATCGATTTTGATAGCACAACTGGATGAATAAGTACCTGCCAGTATGGCTAACAAATTAGGTGTTTACACAACATAGCAAGTACAAAGATTTTCCACAAGAGACAAAGTACTTGCAGCTCTTCTCTTCACATTTGTTTCCAAATGTGTGGTCTTTTCCCAACAAGTGAGATAGAGAGATACAAGTCACTACATAATCTGCCTTGCAGCACTGAGACAATATTAGCCAATTTATGAGTAGATCTAAACTAAAAAATGATGGTACAGATTTTAAATGCCAAAATTTAGTGCTAATAAACACAGGCAGTGTCAGTCAAGGTGTGTTCCATGTGCATGAAATATGTGCAGGAACCAACCATGAGGACAGAGGATATTAAAAGACACAATCTCCCTAGAACCTCTCCTCTATGTTTGATGTGTCCTAGTACCTTCAATCACTGAAAGCCCCAAAGAAAGCTTCTCTAAAGCTCCCAGAGGTGTTCTTTCTTTCCCTAATGCAATTTTAAAATATATCCAAACTATTTCATTCTTGTGACAGGCATATTTATCCAGAGACTTAATAATATCACTTAATGCTCCACATTCAGAAAAACAAGCACAGTTCTCAAATACCTTTGGGTAAGAGTGATGCCGCTCTCACCTGACCACGAGGAAATGGACTGAAACCAAACTGCCTTCTCAGAGGCAATCGCACAGCAGACGGTAACACCATTCATAGTTGCCACCTCTGTCTATATGTCTGTTGGCACAGACTGCACATCTAGTTATTAACTTTCGAGACACCCTACTCTCAAGGACGAGGTTTGCTTTCCTTTTCTTACTATACCACATAAAACCTGATTTAGGAAATGTACTAAATTTACCTACTATATTACAGGTAATCACTATCCCCTTGGTGTTTCTCATATAACTCATTGCTTTTGACTTGAAAAATAAACACGTGCATTAAAATTGTCTTTTCTTATAATTACACAGTACCCTCCTCTGTAACTTTTAGATATTTATTGCATTTTTAGCTGCAAGTTACTTAGGGAAGGTCTTATTCTGCTGCCATTATTATTGCCAAGTAGTTCAATCAAATTTAATGGCATCATTTGTTTAATAAGCTACTACCCAACATGAGAAAGAATGGATGAAGCCAGCTCCCAGTAAGGTATCTGCCTCATTTCAGCTAGAATTATGCTACTGCTAACCACATACACATTACATGGTAATTTTCTCACATCTTTCCCCTGTGCTAGCTTTTCAAGTGGTTCTTAATTAACTCTGTTTTATTTATGAAAGCATATTTTGGTAGACTTTGCCCAAGAGCTTTAGTAAACAGCTATTTGAAGCTTGTCTTTACTTACCACATCTCCTGTAATGCTTTCAAAAAGGAGGGGAGAAGTGGAGAACGTTTAGAGCAGCAGAGCTGTGTTTGGGGTGTGAAGGTTTCTGCCACTTTTAGCCTACCTCTTACGCCTCATTTCCTTCAGAAATCATAATTTTTTTCCATGCTTATGTATGTGCAAGTGCTAATTTGTCTCCTTTCCTCTTAGCTTTTAGCCAACTAGACTATTTTGGCCTAAGTTAGTAGAGGCAAAGCCCTTAAACATACAAAGCTCTTACAAATTCTGTGAACAGAATATAAGAGAGAGTCTGTACGAATATTCCCATTGAAGGAAAGATGCAGTGGACTATTCAGCTCATCAGATGCAACAGAATTGAAAAGAAGTAACTTTTCCCTCCAAGGCACTAAAAGCTTCCATCCACACTGAACATCCTTCAACACTGAACATCTGGTAATGCTGCTTCCCACACCCACTTCAGTAGTAGTTGCTAAGTTTGCAAAAAGAATAGCTGTTAATTGTCTCAAAAGGATGCCCATCTCTAAAGAAAGGTAGGAAAGTGTTTCGCTGGTACTGAAAATACGAGCACTCTCAGACGAGTAAGAGAGTTCAAGCATTCTGCACCTCACTTGGGCGTCCAGTTTGCTGGACTGTACCAGTCACATTTAAAAGGCACAGGAAATGTCAATAAATATATTCACCTTGCAAATCATTTGTTAGTGAAATGCACTGTTAATGCTAAATGACAATCATTTTCTGAAAGAAAAAAATTACATACTGGTTTTATTCAACAGAGCTCACATGCGGATTTGGGACTGTAAAATGGAAAGTGAACGTGCACTCATTTACTTCTCAAGCTAAACAAATCTTGCACATTTTTGAGTTTGAAACTTCTTGGTGTATACAGATCTGAGAACTGACGATCCATCTAAAGTATAGTCCATCAAAAATAATTACAATATCTTTCCATAAAGTGGAGGAAGAAACAGAATTAAGCCAGAGAAAATTTTGCTGTAGATATGTCTGGGGGAAGAGATGTGGTTCCATACCAGTACGTGTCCATTTGTCTCCTTTCCTGACAGTTTTTAACCAGTTAGCCTGGTCTGGCCCACTGTGACCTCTACCTGTTTTAAGACACAGATGATTTTTATTTTGGCAACATAGAAGGCGGCACAACAATTTATGTCATTAGAAATGTGAAGCTTAAAAACTTTGAATTTTTACAATGCTTGCCATTAAAGCACTTAGAATTTAAATGAAACTAAATTGCTAAAAAATTGAGCAGTGAAAATATTTTCACTATTTTTTAAATCCCTGAAAATTTCAGAAACTGATTAAAAGTAGGCTAAAAGAGTGAAAAAATTTTAAATGTTTCAGTATTTTTTAATTTAAAAGATTCTTATTATGATTTTTTTTGCCTCGTACAAAGGTATTAATGAATAAAAAAAAGATTTTAAAAATATGTTGACTAAAAATTGAACATTAGCTTTCACATCAGTAACAGAAAGCTACTTTTCAAAGCTAAAAGATACTTTTCATCATGTTTTACCAGAATAGAAAAAAAATTGACATTTAACTCCAAAATAGCCAACCTTTCACCAAGATATGACAATGAATTAGAAGTTACTAGATCCATTTATAAAGACAAAACAAACTCACTCACTCCAAAAAAACCCAACACAGACAGAAGGACTGAAAAGCTCCTACTGAACAGAAGAACAGAGGGGAAAAAATAGCCATTCAGGTATTTTGAGTCTATGCTCACTACACCAGCATTAAAGTGAAAGAAGAAAGTGTTAAACAAGGTTATTACTTTTAAATTCTAGAAATGGATGCACAAATATCGTTACTACCATAAGCACACAATTAGTTTTGCTAAATGCTTTTTTTCCTAAATATGAAACCTCAGTCAGAAATCACAAATTTAGTTCTAAAAATATTCAGAATCAAGAAATCATTAAGAAACCATTCTAATCCTTTCAGGTTTGAAACAAAAAGCCTTCAAAATTTGTTTTCTGTTCTCTTTCATGCCTAATGTTTTTTTTTTCCTTTTTCTCTCATTTGCGGACAATCAAGGTTGTATATTTGCTTCCCTCCATCTGTGCTAGCATACTGAACACAGCCTAAATGCATTGGCCTCCTATCATCTCCGGAATCGCATACAGAACTTTTGCATTACCTGCCACTGTACGGAGGGCACTACAAAGGAATGCAAGCCTACAAAACCCATTTTAAAAAATATCCACCTTACCAAAGCTATTTGAACTTATTCAGCATAGATTAATCTCTCTTCATTTTAGGGATCCAGGTCTGTGAAATAAAGTTTGAGACTCGGGACTCAAAACCCACTTGTAAAGCTGGTTTAATTCTGGCTTTCACAACTACTGAATACATTCAGTTTGCTACTTTTTACACTTGAAGTGTAATCTTTTCATCAGGTGTATAAGAAATCATGCCCTTCAACTGTACATGCATTTGACTTGGCAAGTGAATGGACTCAAACGTATAAAAGTTCCAGGCAGGAGTCAAATGGAGTAGGAAAATGTAGCTCTTCCCAAAGAACATTTAACTGCTGTTATCTACATATCAGAAATCATGATCTTTCACTTTTTGTAAATTCCTGAACAGTTTCTTCAATATTACATACATTTCTGTACCATAATGATCATCATATAGAACACACGGTATAAAATACAGCTTTTACGATCAGCACGTATTAAAAAATAGTGTCCTTTGATTAGATGTGACATTTTTATTCAACTGTGTCAACGTTCTGCTTAAGAGTATGGCGTAAATAAGCTTCCTCTTATTTTTGACCTTTTATGAATTTTCTTATATTAATAAAACATGTTTCTGATAGACACAAGGGTTTTGCAAGCAAATATCAGTGTTTTCTGCATTTGTCTCCCTGGCAGACTCCCCATTGCTTCAAAAGAAGCCTTCGGTATCTGCAGCCTTCACTTGTATTTTTGTTTCAGGCTAGCTATAGAAAAGTTCAAAGAAATTGCAGATGCAGACAAAAATAAAATAAATATAGATACTTAAAAAAAAAATCTGCAAGTGCTACCTCCAAGATTTGCCATTTAAGTTCACTGAAGTTAATGGAAAAAACCCAAGAACCTTGAATTGAGTAGGATTTCAACCAAGCAGTTACATTGCTTCATTCTTGTGCTGAAGGGGTTTTGAAGAGTTCTTTGTATCTCCCAGTGAGCTAACCACCTGATTTAAATCTCTCATGCTTACATTAAACACCATTTGGGAACATTTTTCAAAAGTTTTCAAATTCTTAGCTTACAAAATTCTAAAAAATCTTCAAGAGCAGTTATTTACTTATTCTAATTGTCAGCATACCCTCTGACACTGCACAGTGTCCAATACTGGTACAGTCCTTTACACTAGGAACCAGTGGGAAGCATCTGAGGAAAAGAAAGGATACATAGTCTAGGCAGAGGATTGAAAGTTACTCCCATGACTCCTTCCAAAGTCTTGGGAAAGTTATCTAACTTCTTTCCTTCTATTTCCCCCTCTACAAAATGGGAATATTAATACTTAACAACTTTGAAGGATATGATGAACATTAAGTCATACTTGTAAACTGCCTTGAAGGCAAAAAACACTGTACGGAGGCTAAGTATCGTACCCATCATCAGAAATTCATGGTGTATCCTTTCCTCCTCCGTATATATGAAGGCAGGAAATTATCTTACGAAGGAGATTGATGGCACCTGGAAATTGCAGGCAGCCACCCTCTAAATTACTGTGCATGAGTCACTTTAAAGTATTATAGTTCTTTACTCAGTGGGACTGTATTGACTCTAGCACATAATGCCAGAATCGTATTACTAAGATGTTTGTAAGAGGGGAACTGTTACTGAAAACTACCTGTAACTGGTACATGAAGCAGCTAGGCTGAACCCCCAATGACGGAAGAGATGTTTTCCCCACACAAGTTACCTGTGCCTGCCCTTGTAAAAAAAAAAAAAAAAAAGTCAAGAAATGGAACTTTTGTTCAAGGTACCCCACCACATCAGATAAGGAACTGACAAAAGAGATTTTAATCAAAAGCAAATTTAGAATAAGAACTATTTCTGGCTTTTTCATATGATTCATAGTAATATCCTCAGCAAGTTTAAATTAAGATAGTTCCCTTGGTATTAGTGGAGCTCTGCTGCTTAACAGGGATGAAGATAGGTTATTTAAATTCTAAAAAATAACTAAAGCCCCACTTGAGGTATTTGAAGATGAATCTCCATTGAAATTTCATTCTTTATAGCTTCGTCTTCTGATGGTCTGCATCTGATAAGTCGCAACTCTGTTAATTCTATGACAGTCATAGTATAAGGACATGAGCCGTCTGGGTTTGATCTTGTGTAAATGAAATAATATTGAGTGACATTCTATTTGGCAGTGACAGCATACACATTGAAGAAAGTTCAAAAAAACTAAATCAGAATACTCAGGCTATCTTGACATCCACCCTGTCTGCCCAAATTCTCAATCATTATTTTAGAATCCAACGTGAGACAGTCAAGGGTTCATCCAAAGACCTTTAGTTAAAAATATTTATCATTCACAACCTCAAAATGTGGTCTTACGTATCTCAGAAACAGAATACTAAAATGGAAACAATCAAATGTGTAATTTTTTTCCTGTTTCACCTGCATAAAGCTGCAAAGTGCCTCGTATCTTAGTTTTAGCCTTGAAGTCCAGCACTTTGACTTCAAGGATTAAATTTAAACTGCTGGAACATATCTTCTTTTGAAGGCATCGAGCAAGTTCAACAGTATTTTATGTATTGAAAAACTGTTTTGTCACTTTTCATCTTCTTGTTTCTAGACTTCACAAGGCCAGCTCTTTCAATCTTTCCTCATAGGTATTATTTTCTAAGCCTCTTATCATTCCTATTTCTCCAGCCTGTCTACATCCTAAGAGTGATACCCAAACCCAATACAATAGATGTCCTTTCCATAACTAAGCAGTATCCAAACTGTACTTATCCTGAGTATTGTAAATGTTTCAGCAATATCTGTTATCTTTGTAAAAATATAACTGAGTCTCTCACCTCTTGAGATTTTGTTCTGTGCTTATTTTCACAGCATAAATAAAAAAAAAAAATCCAAGTCTTGCTGTCTTGGCTGTGAGGAAAAGACTGAAAATATGTCGACAGTAACAATTCCAAAATTGAGATGAAAAATAAAAATAACTTCTAAATGCATTCATTCCTCATCTCCTTTTTCCAAACCTTATATTGTGATTTTGGACAGTCCAGTTGCTTACTTTTGAACACTTCCCACTTTTAAAAAATTGCCCATGCTTCATATGGCATCCCTGAAAATTCTTTTTTCTGCTACATTTAGGATAATAAGACATCTAGTGACCTGGTGTTCACTCAGCAATAGAATAATGGAAATCATAAGTAACTCAGTCCATACTACGACATTTATAATTTGATTCTTAACATGACTTTGCACCTCCTGTTTGCAAAAGGAAAATGAATACTGTCACACATAGCTCATTAATAAGTGGTTTAGACCAGTTTTTCAGCCTTACACATCATGATTGATGTTGGGAGGAATACTCTGGAAAAACCGAAACTGAAAATCTCATTTGGATTAAGTTCTTTCACATGATCTCCAAGAATGAAAAAGGGCTTAAGGTCAGAGAAAGCAATTTCCACATGTATTTTCATTGTGCATGAAAGACATGCGAAGTTCTGTCTTCAGTACAATTCTTCAGTATAACATTGATTTTGACTTGATAATTTTAGGAGTGACACAAGAAAAGTAATGTAAGAAAGTAGAAGCCACATGGAATCATGCCAGTTGAAGTTAAAGGCTCAAAACACTTCTGAAGAGCATGAGATTAAGAAAACCTTTCTAGTCATCTTATTTAACGCTGTATCAAAAGGGGTGCAAAATTATTCCTTGCAAGCTTTTTTCTTCAGTTATGCTTGTTTCCATGGGTGATTAAAAAAAGAGATACTTTAAGACAACATACAACTCACTGCAAAAAGACTGCAAAAAAGGGGAAGAACCACTTAATTCTCAAGCTATCACAGACAAGCACAAATTTAATTTCTATCAGGAAAAAAAACCCAAACAAAACACTGCTGAAGGAACTGTAAAGTACCCATTCACCTTTTATTTTCACAAGTGTATCCAGTGCAAGCCCTCAAAACCCTTTAATAAGGAGTCTTACGTTGTCAGGCACTTCTTCCCATGCAGCCAATGCTTGTTTTGCTATGAGAGGCTTTTTTATTTTCCATATGAAGACTAACATAACTCTGATGCTGGATTTCTGAATAACCTGACATGTCAGTGTGTTCTCTGTGTTGCAAAATAAACAGCATAACCGAAATACTCAAGGCATTAACCTAGGCCATTGACAGTGTGATTCAAAGCATCACTCTTCTCCATCACACTAGAAATACCTGTACTTCCACTTGCAGTATTTTTTTCCTAAATTTTCATTGTTCTGATGCCAGCTGTCTCTTTAGTTTGTCGGAGCAGGACAACCACCACAGCATGTCCTGCATTTCCGTAGTGCTGCTTTCACAAGAACGTTCCCATTTCGTTCACAGCCCTTCCTGTTGCTCTGTATACATCATCTCTTGGGGCTGATACTTCAGTGCATGATTTCTCATGCCAGAATGCATCAGGCCAAAATTTGCAGTTACTACTTATCTCCAAAACAGTTTTATAACGATGTGGATAGGCATGAATAGGTAATGACTAAACACCACCAGTAAAACAAAAAGCACTGTCCAAAGGTCAGTATTAAAATCTGTAATTGAGAGATGAGGGAACTGAGTTTCAGAAAGGGAAGTCCCAAAGATTACCAGGCCACTGGCAGAGGTAGGTGACAGAAGCCGGGTTTCCTGCACCTCACACCCTCTGCACTGGACAGACACAACTCAGAAATCCCACCACAGTTTACCCTTTGTAAACCCAGGCAATGGTAAAAAAAAAACACGTCAGTTCACACATACAAATTGTCTAACTGTTCAGGATAATGTAACTAATATAAAGAGTCATCTGAACCTCCTCTTTATTTGATTAGCCAAGATTTTATAGCTAAAGATTCAGGATTATATAGGCATAGCATACTATATCGTATCAACCACTAAACGCAAAACCAGCTGATTTGTAATAACTCCACCTTTAAAATGAGAGTTTGAAAGACTCAGTGCTAGAAACATATTGCTAGTAGAAGCACAGCTTCGGTGCATAGTAAATGTGGATATAAAATGCAGTCTTTATGGAATTGAAGCACTGATACTAATGAACAAGGCCAGGCGGGTCTTGTTGATACATTTCCATAGAGCTCTGGGAATACTCCTGAGTCCTAACCTCTGATGTTGTGGCATGCCTTTTGCCAGACTGCTTCTCCGGTGGATCTTAAATGTTTCACTCTTCATGAATAAAAAAGTTAAAAAATTATTACTATTCATGACACTTCTTAAGACTGCTGTTGATCTAGAAAAGTTAAGATGGCAAAAAATTACAGGAAATATAATTTCAGAACCTGTAGCGTTGCCAGACTTTTGTTAGCTGCCTTTAAGTTCATTAAATAATAGGGCCAGCAGGAGGATGGGCAAGTCCCCTATAGAGCAGCATTAACTCTGATTAAATCCTCCCCATCCATTTAGGCAAGAAAGTATGACCTGGCAATACTGCTCTTTCCCCCTCGCAAACAGCCCCCCAACATGAGGATTTTTTTATTAGCTGAAGCCTCCTTTCCACTCGCAGACTCACTAAAGGGAAGAATCCACTGGTCTTACTCTCAATGTGTCCCTCTGTTTGCAGTAAAAGCAATCACTGCCTTACTGATAAACAGTTTTAAGGGCTGTTAGACTTATGAATTTGCCAAAAGAAGAGACCGATAAAAAGGTGTCATTGTCTGTATCAATCAGATAATTCTATAATCCAGCTCCCTTAAACAATTTATCATTAGTGCCAAGACAGTCATTGCAGTAAACTAAAATTACCAGTGACCATAAAATAAAATACAGCTTCCGTAATGCCTTTTGTTTCTTCCAAAAACAGTTACCAGCATTTAGCCTTATTCCAATGCAATTGAGCTGAAAATGTGAGGCAGAAATGCTGGAAGTTCAAAAGTCTTTGCTTCCTAAAGAAAATACTAGGTAAAACACACACAGTTTTATTAACTATGTCAGTTTTTAGCGCTGTTCTATTTCAGATCTTTAGGAAGCTGTCTTAATTAGGACAGCAGTCCATTAGTACTTTATGCTGCCACTGGTTCTTTCTTCTTTGTGGTCCGATAACAGCATTTAAAGACATTGAAAGCCTTGGTGAATAAATACTACTTGTTTCAGACCACTGACTGGATCTTACTAGTCACTTCTCTGTCATCTTACCCAATACTGGTATCTCTCAGAGTAGCAATCGCTAGTTTTCAATGACTTTAAGATAATTCTGAGATTGAGTAGGTATCTTACGGTATTTTCTTGCAATCAAAAGCTGTAATTGGGTGTCACAGTCTCCTGAATAAATTATAGTACCAATACAAGAAATTAAATCCTAAGGATCTAGCTAATAATGGGCCAAATCTTTGGATGCTGTAAATGTCATCAGTGGAATTTTTACATTGGCAGAATATTTGGCCCTACGAATTTAATAAAGTATCAGCAGACACATTTCAGCATTTCTGTGGAGGCACAAATTGGAACTCATCAGGTTTCTGCCTAATGGAAGTAGCTGACAGCCAAGAAACTCATCTGGAGTATTTGAAAACCAACTTTACTAATACCCACCATGCACTCTTAGTATGCTGCCTTCTCCTCCAGCTGTTAAAAGTCACACTTTTGTAGGAGACATAGAAACTGGGGGAACAAGGGAATGGCTAAAGACAGCAACAATAGGATGCATTTAGGACATGACTGTGTTAAAAGCTCAGCTTTGTATCACATTTCTCTCTAACGTTTCAATTGTTAAGTATTTTCATACAGGAAGGACAGTTTTGATGCGTCAGAATGTTATACAGCTTGCTCATGTTCCCACTAAAGTTCACTTAAAGTGACCTTATAATAGGATAAATTATAATATTTCTAATTTCCTTTCAGATTCTTGCTATCCTATTCACATCTTAACTGCATTGTCTCTATTTAATAAGTGTAACCAGATTTACAGCTTCTTCCACTCATTTTAATAATGAATGTTATAAAATAGGCTCAGATTTCCAATATGGAAGTTTCTTACCAACTGCGTAAGGAATAAGAGGAGCAGAAGACAAACAGAAAAAAGTATAGTTCATGCCCACTTGGTATAAATCTGAGTGAGGACTGCAATGAGATACCAGACTGAGCCAACCTCAGGAATAAAAAGTTGCATCATTTCTTGATGCTATGTTAACAGTTGGATAAAGCAGCCCAGGGGCCTGATATTTAGACCATTACATTAGATATATCATAAAGGTGGGACAAACAAGGGAGGATCATAAATTTAGACACTAATATCTAAACATGCAAATGCTCACCTGGACCAAACGTGAAAGTTATAGATGCTAATTCACTGTAAAATTACCATCTGACTTTTAGTTTAAATACCAACTTCTGAAACTAATGGGAAAAGCCACAAAACAGCATGCTAATTCCATATTTTAACCATATTTCTCAAATAAATCCAGCCTCCTGTATTCTATGCACATGCAAATATAACAGTTCTTGTAAGAGTTCTTGAAAGGTTTCTGTGTTTAAAAAGGATTACTTCCTCAGAAAGCTGACGTAATAGCAGCACTTCAAACACAAAGCCCACCAGAACTCTTTTGGTTAAGATTCTGTACATTCATGTTCATGAAACGTCCACTAGTTCCCTCGTCTCAGGAGACACCTGCTGAAAATGAGTCTTTACTGCTACTTTCTCTTGCTCTGCAGAGACCACCTCCAGATTAGCGAAAGAAACTCATGCCCATTAAGTTGTTAGACTCTGATGAAATTGGCAGAATGGTGCCCCACTGGGGTGATTTTTAAAAGAGTAAGAAGGGAGACTGCATGAAGGCTTCCAGCTGGAACTATATTTTTAGGTGCTATTTACGATTCGCTGAAAGCAAGAGTAGCTCTTAAAACTGCAAAGCAGCTCTGGAAGCTATGGGAGCCCCTAATAGCTGTGACATTTGCTGGGGATGGGGAAAGCTTTTGAACTAATGCAGTCACACTTCTTGGGGGCAAAAAAAAAAGGTATCAAAGAAATAATGACACAAAACATTTTCAAAACAGGTGCCTGGTGTTACATTGCTTAGACGTGGCCTCTAACGATAAGAATGCCACCCATGGGATTTAAAACAGGTTCTTACGCATTTGGATTTTACAAGCTTTCTAAGATCTACAGCTTCATAAATTGAAACAGCCTGTTGCCAGCTTTCTTCCCCTAGATTATCCTCTGACATTTACCTTTGTCAGGATGCTTATATACACATTGAAATGTGACCATAATCTTGATAATCCAACCACTTCTAATTACTTAAAGAGATTATAAACTCAGAGAACGAGAGTCAACATTTTTACACCGAATATAGTTATAGCACTTAGGCCTGCTTGAACGATACAACATACAAAGACAAGAGAAATAAGTAAATCAGTCATTAGCAATGAATTTGTGGCATTTTTCAAGAAAAGAAGTAGATACTGATTCCTGAATTCTGTCACTCCAGGACAAACGGTTTATTTTCAGTCCAATTTCTTACGTGAGGTACTAGTTTAGGGTAAAGAATTTAACAAAGTACCAATTGCAAAGGGAGTATTCGTAACCAAACTTCATTCAGCTAGTCTAAAAATGCAATGTTGGCTCATGAATCAAAGCAATAATAAATCAATTTTGCGTGAAAAGTACATTCACTGTGTGTCAGCTGATCAACTTTTCAAGGGACTATTACACCCCTTGCCCCAGACACATAACATATGCATCTATTATTTCTTCTAAAACGTTACCTGACTCTATCAAACTGACCATGTTATCAGCTCTCTCGGACTCTAATACCTTTGCCTTGTCGTGTTCCAGAATTAACATCATATTTCTGACCTTCGTTCCGGCGAAAAACTTTTACTTGCCAATTCCACATCTCATCTCTGAAACTTCATCCCCTCTAAGATACACCACTTCCCTGTGTCACAGCTCTCATTTGGACTTCAATAAAACAAAAAACTGGAAAAACTACAAGTTTTGATGAAGAGATGAAGATTAGCAATGAGAATTCTGTGGTGGATAAGGAGCTAGTTAAAAGAGAATGTCGTGGTTTTGGCCGTATTGGCCAATCAGAATGACAGATGGCCCTCCCTCCCCNTGAAGAAGAAACCGAGCCAGAGCCCCCTTTGATCCCTTAGCTTTTATACTGAGCGTGATGCAGATGGGATGGAATACCCTGTTGGTCAGTTTTGGGTCACCTGTGCCGTCCACTCCTCCCTGCAGGTGGGACCCTTCTATGCTTCTACGCTTCCGACCCTCTAACAGGCAAAAAGCGAAGTTAGCTGACCTTGGTTGTTATAGCAATAAGTATAAGCAAGAGCCTCTGTGCATACCATTCCTTGGTATAATCAGGTCTTATCACTCTGAGAGCGAACAGTTTCCTGAACAACATGCTGTTGAATTTCAGACTTTAGTCAGTTAGAAGAGGCACAGCTAAAAAGTAAAATTACAAATCAGAAAATTGGTTCTGTTTTACCTCAAACCAGGACAGAGAAGCAAAAATTCAGTGTTTGAAGAGAAAGTAAAGGGCTGGTGGGAGATTATATATGGCTTATTGCAGTATTTTCATTAATGATCTTAACACAAAAAGTGAAAATATGCTAATGAAATTTGCTGATACACAAATTTATGCAGTACCATCACTAGAGGGGGACTGGAGTATTCCATGGAAAGAGGCAGCTGTCAGAGAAGACTGCAGTAGAAGGAAAAAGATTAAAATTCATGGGAAATAGTACAAAGTCATGCATTAAGAGATGAAATCTTCTTTTCCTGTAAACAATGAGCTTATTCACTGGAAATAACAGCAGGAAAAAAAGATATGAACATATTCATAAATTTTAACCTTAATATGAAGGAATAATAAACTATGGCTTTGAAAAAGGTAAATTTAATCCTAAACATGTCGATTGAGTTGTTTTCAGTAAAGAAAGGGAGGTGTTAACATTATTATAAAAACTGCAAGTAAGAGTTTCTCTTGGATAATACATAATTCTGTTCAGCTATATTTGAGAAAGAGATTCAAAGCAAACCTCTGATGGAGAGAAGAACCTGTATGACAGTCACTAGGATGGATGAAAGGAAATTAACAGCTTGGATTTTTAGTATTCAAAAAGTAAAGACAAAGCAGCAAATTAGACATGTATCAGTAAATAAATCCCACAGAAGCAGCAGCTTAATTTAAACTGAAAGGCAGCGAAATGTGTTTATATTGACCCTGTAACATTGCAATCAGAAATTAAAGAATTTCTAACATCAGGAAGATGAGGTCCTACAACAAAATTAGGAAAAGAAAAGAGAAAGGAAGAAACCTGGGTTTCAATAATGAGCTTAAGCAGCAAAAAAGGCACCTCCAGATTTATGTTCTATTTATCCCAAACCACCACGCTGTACAGAACCCTTCCTGAGACTTGTCTCCTTTTGCTCTGTATCAACACAGCCGTGATGGGATTGCACTGAGGCCAGGAGGTTTATGACAAGGAAGCAGACTTTCTTCTGTTAGCAACTTCTACACGTTTGAGCATACAGGGAAGGAAGGAGTATCAGGGAATGAATGAGGAGGACATCTCAGAAATACCTAATTCATTCCAACACACTGCTATTTTGAAGTAACCTCTTTAAAAATTATTGCTGTACGTTCCTGAGTTGGTAGGAAGTAGTTCTAGAGCCCTTTGTATGGGAACCAAAAGCTGGACTCAGCAAAGTGACATTCCATAAGCCTTTGTCCTTAGATAGGGTATCTTTTTTTCCACAGGTTATGTTTTATAGTACTAATCGCATCGAATTTTACACTAACCCACTTCCCTAGGTTTGCTTGACTAAATCATAATCATACAAAACAGCATGTCTGCTTATATGCGTTGAATTATGGCAAACCTCTGACAGATGCTGTACCAAATTTAGTTACTGAGCTATTTTTAAGGTGTCTGTTCTAAGATTTTGGAAGCAGAGTTCTTTGGCCACCACAAGATTTAATCATACAACTACCGACAGGTAGATACACAGACATTTTTCTTGCCCCTAAAAGATCCCCTTCTAACATGAAAAAAAGATCACTAATAAAAGGAGCAGAGCTAACTAGGCAGCCTAGCAATCTTGTTATAGTCCTCCAGTGAGACACTACCTTTTGACACACATTTGTTATACATTCCCTTTTGGACACAGAATGCTTAAGGTCACGGCTATGGTTTCTGCAGTGAATCCTCAATTGTGAGAAGAGTCAGAACACATTTTTATGGCACTAGTCTATTCATTTAGCAAACTCCTTAATAAAGGTAAAATGTGCCCCAGCTGCTTTCTTCACTGTGTTGTTTCAGAAATTATGTTAGTGTAAAATGTATTTTTATTTTCAGGGATTTTAGGAGATGAATGACAAGTCTTAATCATTAAAATATTCCTGAGGCAATGCAGATGCCAAATATCACACCGTATAATGCTGTAACGCTTCTCCAGAGAACTTCAGGATTCTACAGAAGCCTGAAAGCAGGGGAACTGACGACTTTTCTGAGTTCAGTCTTTTAAACTCTTGTTTACAGGAGGTTGTGTAGCTTTCAGACAGATCATAGTAAATACTTAAGATACTCCAAGGTACTCCCATTTGAAAGGAACAATGACAATCTGGGAGGCCCAGGAACCACGACACTTATCCATCACCAGCAGTATAGCTATTTTGTATTATTTGTAGCTCCTAGCACGTATTATCTGTGCTGACCCTATACCTATTGAGAGGCTGCCTTCACTATCTCCATTTAACGGTAGCTGTGGACTGCCATACTGGTTGAGGAAACATAATTTTAGCAGGTCTGACAAAATCCACAGCTTAAACGGTGGAGAGTTTCCACCTTACCCATTTGAGCATACACGTGCCTCAGTGCATTTAGACAAACACTTCAGGAGCTTATCACGTTTTGGCTGGCATTGCGTAGTGGTCCCAAAGCAAACAAACTGCACTCCCTTTGCATGAAACTAAATCAGAGGATGTGCTCCAGGAATGTTTCAACTGCTTATGCGCGCTCCTTCCACAAGATCAGACATGGTCTGAAAGAAAATACAGACAGTGCAGGCTCTGGGTCCTCCTCACCAACTGTTCCGCTCTACACATCTGTCTCTGTCACACTCACTAATCTACATGTAGCCAGTGGCTTCTCTAGAAGCTCCTCTAACAAAAGCAATACTGTTCTGAATCTTTGACCATTAGTCCTGACAGGTTTTGGAGCAGTGGAAGCTGAGTGAAGTCAATTAGCCATATTTATTTTTTTCTTTTCCTAATGAAAGATAAAAGTAAGAATAATTTAATCTGGTACCATACAGCAAAGCTTCTGTAAGGCAGAGGAGACTCTAGAACAAGATTAAAGAGTAGAAAGAAAAATGAGGTTGCCTTCTCCTAGAGGTACCCATCCCAATACACAGAAGCCACTCTCCCCATGAAACAGGTCTAAACTTTCAAACTATCCTGTGCATGCTAGGCCATTTTGTAAAAGCAACATGCATACTTTCAATTCTTTTCCCTGTTCCACTGCAGGTGTGATGAGTACAAAGCATGAGAAGCTATGAAATCAGGCCACATTAATAATTCAAGTCAAATTTGACTTTTCAATCAACTACATTAAATGATTGAGTCTTAACATCAGCAAAAGTACATAAATTTCACTGAATCACAATTTCCAAAATTTTCATTTGGCAAATTAAGGAATGTTTTCTGTTTCATGTCACATCAATTTCAGACTTTTTTTATAACAATATCAAATATGCATCAATATGCATGGTTAGATAATATAGATGCATAGAAAATCTACTAGTATTTTAAAAAAAAATTACAAGAAGAATTATTTTACCGGTTATTTTCTTTGTAAAACATTGCCTCGCAGTAAAAGCAAATTTTTCATATGTTCTTGACAAAAATCCCTCTGCAACGTTTCTCAGCAAAATAGTTTCAGGCTGGTATTAATGGACGCCGTTGGTGGTTCTGTTACAACACCACACTGTTGCAAAAGGTAATGAAAATCCAGCGGGATTGCTGTCCTAAGGCAAAATGATGTCACCGCCAGTCTGAGGAGATTACCTCAGAGTAGCCACTGGCCACGACAGTCTCTGGGAATGGCACCATCGCAACTTCACCACATTGCAGTTCTAGTAAAGCCATAATACTCTGAAAATTTAATTTGATTGTTTGGCATCTAAATAAATTACTCACAGAGGACCAGCTGGAAACTAATTAGGCATTGACTCAGCAGCACTTACTCACCAGTGCCATAAAATGATAAATAGCGACTTTCAAAGGAGATGAGGTATGAGAAGAAGGGAAAGGTAACAAGCAAATTATTTTGTATGCAACTGCTGTGAGAGACCTCCCTAACAAACAAAGTCTGCATCCATCATAATTACAAATAGGCACAACCCAAAAATGTGTTTATTTTACCGACATTTGATGAGCTCATTTGTAGATCCCAAGCGCTGTTTCTAAAAAGTTACAATAAAAATAACGTCTCCCAGAACTTTGAGACATAAGATATTAAGATCTGGATGCAAGTTCTGCAATTCAAGTAAATTTCTACTAATCTTAAATAAATCTTCCATGAAATGTCCCAGAAACCACAATTTCCAAGTACTTGTCTTATGGGAGGCAAGGGAAGTAGGAAAGAAAGCGGGGG